>PVLD010027582.1:0-20548 GCA_004027595.1 Dinomys branickii | reverse complement strand
TGAATGTATTGTTGGGAGGGGCCTGCTGGGGGCGGGTCACCGAGGCCATCACCCACAAGGGTGTATTTTTGTCCTTCACTCCTCTTTTTTCTTCTCTGCTCCCTGGCTGCAACAAGGTGAGCATCTTTTCTCTGCTGTACCACTTCTACCTTGGCGCTAACCAGCCGTGGACTGAATCTTGTAAAAACTGTAAGCTGTAATAAACTCCTCAAGCTGAGGGTGTTGGGTGTTTTGTCTCAGTGACAGGAAAGTGACTAATACAGTAACCAAAATAGAATTAGCTGATCTGTTTTCTGGACAGTTTTTGAATGGTAGCACAGTCCAGTAATGTATCCTATTTCTTGCATACTGTTTCTGCTTAGTCCTGACTGGCCTTTGATACCTTATGTCTCCCTGCTCTTTTTAACCTGCTTCTCAGAATCTCAGATATGAAGACTGAATTATGTAATGCATTCAGAGTGTTTAGAACTGTCTAGCCATGGTAGCCACTAAATAGTGGTCCTACTACCATAAATTTAAAAATTTTAAACTTTTTTTTTATGTTCCAGGAATTGAACTCTGGACTTTGTGCTTGCCAGGCAGGTGCTTGTGCCACTGAGCTATATTCCTAGCCCTAAAATATTTAAACTTCCTTAATGCTTTTTTTGGATGGAATGGCCAGTGGTTGGTTGATTTCTTTCATTCCTTTCCTCTCTCCTTCCTTTCTTGCCTCCCTTTCTCTGTCTACCTGTCTGTCTTTCGCTCTTTCTTTCTTGGAACTGCACAGAAGAGTGTTCTACCTCTGACCTATATCATCAGCCCTTTTTACTTTTTATTTTGAGAGAAGATCTCGCCAAGTTACCCAAGTGGGCCTTGAACTCATACTTCTACTGGCTTAGCCTCTCAAGCAGCTAGGATTACAGGTTTGCCATAGCATGCCCAGGTTGGTCAGGCTTTTTAATTGCCTCTATCTTAGTATATCAAGTAAGAATTTAAAAACATGCAAGATCAAATAAATGTGAGGGTTTTCTTTTTTCAAAAATATTTATTGAGAGGGAGTTAGCTATATATATTAAGAGAGTCAGCAGTTCTAGAGGAACTTAGTCTTGGGGCTGGGAGACAAAAGACAGAAGTCACTGATCTCTTGATAACAAGAGCGAGGACTGGAGTATAGACATAGGATGAACACCAGGCTGAGAAACCTGGATCAGAAGAGTTTGGGGTGGTTGTGTTCATTCATTTGGTAGCACGTGTTGGCTGCTTTGTCTTGTTGCCCAAACCAGGAAGAGCAGACAGATGAATATGGACACAATACCCTACCCTGCAAGAGCTCATAGTCTACAGTGAGTTCATTTCTTACAGTTGATCTTGAGAATAATGTCAGTATGGATTTATTTTGAGAAATTACTTTTCTTTTAAAAGAATTTTTATTTTAAAGCCAGACATGGTGGAACATGCCTGTAATCTCAGCACTCAGGAGGCTAAGGCAGGAAGGCTAAGGCAGGAAGATTGTTGTGAGTTTGAGACCAGCCTATGCTACAAAGTGAGCCCAAGACTAGCCTGAACTTCATAGCAAGAACCTGTCACAAAAAGACCAAAAAAAAAAAAAAAAAAATATATATATATATATATACACACACACACACACACACACACACACACATATGTATGTATATATATATATATACATATATACACACATATATGTATATATATTTTTTTAAACTGATAACAGATACTACACTTGATCTTAGCCAAAAGGCCAAGAAGCAATATGTGTGTGTGTGTGTGTGTGTGTGTGTGTGTGTATATATATATATTTTAAACCCAAAAGGCAAAAAAAATGAAATTCCAAACAATATGAGAGGAAAAAAAAAAACCAGTATGAGAGGAGGGTAACAATGGTTAATACATTGCATATTATTATCTTTAAATGAATTACTTTAAATGAATTAAATGAAGATCTCAGCATTTAATTATCTAAACAATATTAGCACAAACTTCTTTTCAGTGAACTAAGAAAATTGTTAGTATAACTATTTTTTTTCCCCATTTGCTTTTCCCTTTTTTCTTTTTTCCATTTTCCCAAACCCAGGACCTCAGGCACTGTTGCTGAGCTATATCCCCAGCCCTCTTTTTCCTCTTGAAGTTTCTTCCCATTTTATAATATCTGTTGTATACTTTGGGTCTTACTTTTTTAGCTTCTCACACTAGGGAGACAATACAAGGTTTACACATTTGTGTCTGATTTATTTCACTTATGAGTGTGCGTCCATTTGCATCTAGGCTGCATCCATTTACCTGCAAAAGTCTCTGGTTTATCCTTCTTTATGCCTGAGTAATATTCCATTATATAAAAAGACCACATCTTTTTTTTTTTTTTCCGGGACCGGGGATCGAACTCAGGGCCGTAGTGCTTAGCGGCAAGCACTTAGCCCACTGAGCTGTACCTCCAGCCCCACCACATCTTTTTTTATCCATTCCTTGGCTGATGTGCATTTGGGTTGTTTCCAAGATTTAGCTATGGAAAATTGTGCTGCTATAAACATGGGTGCACATATGTCACTGTGGTATGATGTTTTTAATTGTTGTGGGAAGATACCCAGAAGGGGAATATCTGGGTCAAATGGGACCTCCAATCCTAGTTTTTTGAGGAATCTCCACACTGATTTCCACAGTGGTTGTAACAGTTTACGCTCTTACCAATGGTGGAGAAGTGTTCTTTTTTCCCCACAGCTCTTCCAGCGTTTGTTATTGGTTGATTTTTTTGATAATAACTATTCTTTCTAGGGTTAGATGGACTCTCGATGTTATTTTAATTTGCATCTCTCGAATGACCAATGATGTTGAACATTTTTTCATATGTTTATTTGCCATTTGTATTTATTTCTTCATCTGAAAAGTGTGTATTTATCTCTGATGTGCATTTTTGGCTTGGGTCTTTAAATTTGGGAGGTCTAATTTTTTTGAGTTCTTTATATATTCTTGATACTCTGAGGAACATTGGACAAACATTTTTTTTTCCCACATTGTGGACTGTCTCTTCACTCAATTGGTAGTTTCTTTTGCTGTGCAAAAGCTTTTTAATAAGATCTCAGTTGTTGATTCTTTGTTATAGTTCCTGTGCAATCAGGGTTTTATTCATAAAGTCCTTGCCTATACTAAACTATTATATCTTGCAGCAGATTTAATGTTTCTGTCTTAATATTTAGACCTTTGATCCATTTTGAATTTAGTTTAGTGCATGGTGAAAGAGATGGGTCCAATTTTAACCTTCATGTGCAGAGCTAGTTTTTCCAGCATCATTTATTACAGAGGCTATCTTTCTTCTAGTGAATATGTTTGACACTTTTGTCAGCTATAACGTGGCTGAATATGTCTGGAGTTGTTTCTGCACCGTTTAGTCTGTTGATCTTCAGGTCTTATTTCTTTTTTTTTTTTTTTTTTTGGTACTGGGAATTGAACTCAGGACCTTGCACTTGCCAGGCAGACACTTGTACTGCTAGCTGTATCTCCGGCCCTGATCTTCAGGTCTTTTTATGCCAGTACCATGCTGTTTTTGTAGTATAATTTCAAGTAAGGGATTGTGCTGCTCATGGCCTTGCCTTTGTTGCCCAGAGTTGTCTTTGCTGTTCTAGGTCTCTTCTGGTTCCAAATGAATACACTATTGGAATTTTGATTGGAATTGCTTTAAGTTTGTATAATAGTTTTGGAAGTATGGCCATTTTCTTTTCTTTTTTTGCCATTTCACAATATTGGTTCTTCCTACCCAAAGCAAGGGATATCTTTCCATTTTCTGCTATCTGCTTCAATCACTTTTGTCAGAGTACTCTAGTTTTCAACGCAGAGGTCTTTTACATCCTTTGTTAGATTGATTCCTAGGTATTTCAGTTTTTGGATGCTATTGTGAAAGGTGTTGTTTCCCTAATTTCTCTCTTGGTGAGTGTGTTTATTCGTGTATAGGAAGGCTATTAATTTTTGTATCCAGCTATGCTGCTGAATTTGCTTATTAAATCTAGCAGTTTTTTAGAGTTTTTGGGGTCTTCTGTTATGTGCAAATAATGATAATTTAACTTCTTCCTCATTTTCCTTTTATTTCTCTCTCCTAATTGCTCTAGCTAATGTTTCCAGGACTATGTTGAATAAGAGTGGACACAGTGGACATCCTTGTCTTATTCCTGATTTTAGAGCAAAAGCTTTCAGTTTTTGTCCATTTGGTATGATGTTGGCTGTTGGTTTGTCATGGATGGCTTTTATTAGATTGAGATGAAGACCATCTGTTCCAGTTCTCTGTAGGGTTCATGAATGGTGGACTTTGTCAAGAGCTTTTTCTGCATCTTTTGAGAGGATCGTGTGATTTTTGTCCTTGGTTTTGTTAATTTGGTGTATTACATTTATTGATTTACATATGTTCAACTATCCCTGAATTCTTGGGATGAATCCCACTTGGTCATGGTGTATAATCTTCTTGATGATTTGCTGCATATTGTTCACCAGTATCTTACTGAGGATTTTTGCATCTATGTTCTTTAGGGAGATTGGCCTGTAATTCTTTCTTGTTAAGTCCTTGCCTAGTTTTGGTATCAGGATAATGCTTGTTTCTAGGAATGAATTTGGGAGTGTTGCTTCCCTTTCAATCTCATTAAAGAGTTTCAGAATTATTGGTGTTAAGTTTTCCCTAAATTTCGTGTAGAGAGCTGGGCATGGTGGCGCATGCCTGTGTAATCCTAGCACTCAGGAGGCTGAGGCAGGAGGATTGTTGCAAGTTTGAGGCCAGCCTAGGCTACAAAGTGAGCTCAACGCCAACCTAAACTGCATAGCAAGACACTGTGTCAAAAAGACCAAATAAATAAATAAATAAATAAAATTTTTTATTTCATGTAGAATGCAGCAGTGAATCTGTCAAGGCCTGGGCTTTTCTTTATTGGTAGGTTTTTAATTACATCTTCGATTTCATTGATTAGTATTGGTTTATTTAGGATTTTTATATCTTAATTCAGGTTTGGAGGTTCATATGTATCTAGGAATCTGTCCATTTCTTCTGTATTTTCCACCTTAACAGAATACAAATTTTTGAAGTAAGTATAGATGATCTTCTGGGTTTCTGGAGGATCAGTTGTGATTTCACCCTTTTCCTTCCTAATTGTGTGGATTTGAGCATTTTCTTTCCTTTTTTTGATCATGTCAGCTATGAGTTTGTCAGTTTTATTTAATCTTTCAAAGAACCAGTTCTTCATTGATTCTCTTTGTATTGTTTTAGTCTCCAGTGTGTTAATTTCTGCTCTGATCTAGCTTAGGCTGCGCTTTTTCTTTTCTTTTTTTTTTTTGCTCTTCTTTTTCTAGAAGTTTGAGGTTCAACATTAAGTTGTTCATCTGTGCTTGCTCTGTTTTCCTGATGTGGGTATTCACTACTGTAAATTTTCCTCTTAGGACTGTTTTCATCGTGTCCCATAAGTTTTTGGTATGTTGTATTATCATTATCATTTAATTGTAGAAACTGTCTAATTTCTTTAATTTCATCTGTGACCCATTGGTTGTTCAAGAGGGTGCTATTTAATTTCCATGTGTTTATGAAATTCTTATGGATTCTTTTGCTATTGATTTCCAGTGTCATTGTACTATGGTCTGATAATATGCATAGGATAATTTCAGGTATTTTGCATTTACTTAAGTATGTTCTGTGGGCTAGTATGTTATTTATTTTGGAGAATATACCATATATAGCTCAGAAGAATGTATTTTGATGTTGTGGGATAGAACACTGTAAGCATTTACTAAGTCCATTTGTTCCAAAGTTTGATTCAGTTTTATTAGTTCATTGTTGATTTTTTTATCTAGTGGATCCATTGTTTTGTGACAGTGGGGTATTGAAATCCTCAATTGTGTTAGTGCTTGATTTTTCATTTCCATTAATATTTGTTTTATATAGTGAAAAATTAATTTTCCTTTCCCTTTCATTTTCTTTTTAAGATTCAGTTAAGCAGGGGAGACCTCATAAGATCTTTGATTTGATTTGGAAATAATACTTTATGAAACAAGTGATGATTTTAATAGTTTAATATGTTATTTTGACTTCATACCATCTATAAAATTTTTACATGGCTTAAAGTGGTTATATTTGTTACAATTTGTAGAAAAGAAGCATGCTGGTACTCAATTTTCCAGTGTACATAGTGAGTAGTAAATTTACAAATTCATTGTGATACTTAGGGTGGATAGAGTTTATGAAATAAGTGCTTGCTTGGGAAACACACATACTCTTGTAGCAATAGAGAATGATCATTACCCTTTTTTGTACTTCATTGTACAATTTACTAAAAGTAAAAACATAAAAAGGAAGATTTTGACAGTATTAATTACTATTACTTAGAAATAATGATAGGTTAGAATTCCCTTTGTGTTTTTCTACTTGAGGTCTAGCCTGTCATTGTTTTCATAGTATAACCACCTGCTACTTTTCTTGAACTCCAGCCCAGGACACAGATCCTCTTTTGTCCAGTGTATCTGTGCTGTATACACTAGCCATCTTAGTCGTTTAATGCTGGCTTGGTTATCAGCCTATCCTAGTATCACAATGCTTGTGTTTAAGTATTCCTTAGGTTACTTTATGTGAGAATAGTGATGCTGGCAGTCTTATAATGTGTTATAATTATTCGGTTGTATTGTTATTGTTACTTATCGTTTACTATGCCTAATTTATGAAGTCACTTGTATAATAGGTAGATACAGAGCCTGCCAAAAAAAATATATGCACTTCAGCAGTTTGCTGTACTACTAAATGTGAAAAACTAATGGCCACCATTTTGAGCACCTCTTAAAATTGTAGAGTCCAAAAGTAGCTTATATTGGTCTCATGGTGTCTTAATAGGTTCAGCATTAAAATATACAAGCTTTTTTCCTAGTGCATACACTTTTTTTGGCATACTCTGTATAAAAAGTAGAAACAGTTTCTTTAGTCCACTGGATCCTCCCCCCATTCCCTTCAGCATGTATACCCTGTGGATGAAGAGAGACTACTATGTTTCTTTGAAAACCTTGTTTCTCTCTTCTGACACTCTGATACAAATGTTAGATACTTTGTTATAGTCACAGTTTGCCAAGGATTGTTTTAAAGTATGCTTTTCTCTCATTTCAATTAATTTTTCTTGTTGAGCCTTCATATGCACTTAATGTTTCTTTTCTGCTCTTAAGTTCACTTACTAATTTTTTTTTTCCTGGTGCTACTGGGGTTTGAACCCATGGCCTTCATGCTGAGCCACATCTCCAGCCCTTTCTATTTTTAATTTTATTTTTTAAAATTTATTTATTTATTTGTTTATTTGTCTTTTTGAGATAAGGTCTCCCTATGCAGCTCAGGCTGGCCTTGTAGCCCAGGCTGGTCTCGAACTCACAACGATCCTCTTGCCTCAGCCTCCTGAGTGCTGGGGTTACAGGTGTGCGCCACCACACCCAGCTTATTTTTAATTTTAGGTAAAGTCTCACTAAGTTGCTGAATTGCCCAGGCTGGTCTTGAACTTGTCATTCTCCTGTCACAGCCTCCCAGAGTGGTGGGCTTATAGGTATGTGCCACCAATACCCACTCTTAGTGTATTTTCTTGTTCAGAAATTTCCACTTGGTTCCTCTGTGTCTTTTTATTTCTTTGCTAAAATTTCAGTTTAATTTTTAAAAATGTATTAATAAGTGCTCATTGAAACTTTTTATGATGGCTGCTTCAATGTATTGTCAGATAAGTCCATTGTCTGTTATTTCAGTGCTAGTACCTGTTGATGGTCTTTTGTAGGGTGTCTTTCCTGGTTCTTGGTAGGAGGTCTTTTCAGTTGTATCATGAACAATTTGGATATTATTAGGTTCTGGCTTTATTTAAATATTTGGGTTTTTGTTTTAAGCAGGCCTACCCTGATGTTATGCTAAGGGGCAAAGCATATTGCCTCATTCCTACCAGCTAGAGGTGGAAACCAGGTTCCTTACATGACACCCTCTAATGCTTGGTGTTGAAGGGTGCTATGTTATTGCTATGTTACTCGTCAGGGATAGGATTCACAATCCTATCTCAGGCCTCCACTAATACCACTGGTTGGGAAGGGGTGCATATGACTAGTTGCCCTTTCTGGGTAGCTGACCCATCACCATGTCCCTGGCAAATGGTGTGGCAGTCTTCATTCATGTGATCCTGACTGTGCCTCTGCTGCCTTCTGCAGAGTGTTTTAGAACATGCCTGTGGGTAGGCTGGGGAGACAGGTGCCGTGTTGTCACTTGCCCCGTTGTGCAGGCACCTATCCTGCACATACTTGTCTGAAGAATTAATCCTCGGGCATCTGAATGCTCAGTATAGTAAGTAATGTGAGTGTTGTGGATGGCGGTCAGCCTATACTCTGACAACTGGTAATTCTAAGGGCTGGTCTGCATCCGTGGCCCAGTGGCTCTGGTGATTCTCCATAACCTAGGTCAGTGACAGATCAGTGACATGCTCTGTGCAACTTTAAGCAGTCTACTGTGTTGACGATGGTTACCTGGAATCCAAGTGGTGGGGACTGTAGGTTTGGCAGTGTAGAGGGAGGCTGATAAGCTGATAACTGCATCTACATAAGGAAGGGAGGCATGCAGATTACTCACTCCATATAGAGCAGTGAAGAAAACAATGAGTAACATTTTTTTTTTTTTACAGCACTAGGGATTAAACCCAGGGGCTTTCTACCATTGAATTATGTCCTCAGCCCTTTTTTTTTTTAAATTTTGAAACTGCCTCACTAAGCTGCTCAGGTGAGACTTGAAGTTGCAGTCCTACTGCCTCTGCTTGCTCAGTGCTGGGATTACAGGCATACATTACTATGCCAGTTAATATGGGACTTTGAGGCCCTGGAATTGGAATTGCTGTGTTATTTATTTATTTTTTAATTTTAAAGAATTCTACTAATACATGTTTGGAGCACATAATGATTACACCCATCGTGGGAAGTTGGTACATGTATATAACACTTCTTTTTTTTTTTACTTCCCTTTTCCTCTTCCTCACTGCTTGGACTTGGAATGGGCATTTCAAATCTTTTAAAGGAGGAGGAGGTACTGGTGCTGGTAGCCATAATAATTCTAGTTTTGCGTGCTAGGCATATGCTCTCCACATAGCTACATCCTTAGCCCTTTTCATAAATCTAGCTTTGATGCTGTACATTAAATTTGCTGCAGCTAAAACGCTCTTACTAGGATCTCAGGTGCGGGGAAGAGTCCATCTCAAGGCAGACCCTACCCTTTGCCTCTTAGTGCTCAGTTTTCTTTGTTTCCTGAATGTGCATTTGGAGAGAACTGGAGTAGTTAAAGCCTTTGTGAACTTTGTGAATACTGGATATGACTCGGGACTGTGGATTGCAAAAGCAAAGTTTTTCCAAGGATGTTTTCATTAATCAAGGGTGAAGGTGGAAATGGAAGATTTTAAGACATTCGCATCCTGTGTAGTTATGACCATAAATAGTGGTGATGCCAATTGTGGCATTATCCCGCTGGCAACTTCTAGGAAAGAAACCAAGCTCTCTTTGGTGGTGGAAGGGCAGAGTATAGCCCCAAAAGTGAACGTGGAAGGCACCAGAAGACAGGCCAGGCTTAATTTGAAACATCATTATCAGCCTCATCAGACCCCACCACAGACATGCTTGACTCATTGATAGCTCTTCCTGTCCACAAGCAGGTACATAGCTTTTCTGTGTTGTTGAGAGATTTGTCTGGTTAATTGGTAACTAGTAGTCTGACATAAGCAGTCAGGCAACCCTGAGCACGTTGTATCCCTCAGCTTTGACAGTAGCATGTGTTACCCATGATTGAGTAACCACAGGCCTGTGATGATCAGAAGTGTCCAGGACCATATACCACACTGCTCAGCTGCTGCACCCTAATCCGAAGTGTGCTGGGGGGACCTATTAACTCCACTAGGGAAAGGGTCTGAGGTTGCATATTTTCTCCATAGTGAGGAATTCCCTGCAAGACAGTAGATAAAAAGTGTTATGTCTTTGCTCCTTGGGTACACTTTCCAAACCTGCTGAATCAGCCGCTTGGGATCCACATGGCAAGGATAACTTGGTGGGTAGCTGAGAAGACTAAATGAAAGAAGTAACCAAGATCCATGGGGCAGCTTTCAGGAGCAAATCAGTGAGCAAATGCCAAGGGTAGTTGTAGATTTTCTTCAGTTGCTGCTTTTCTGGCAACCCTGGCTGTAGGGCAGATAGCTTCATTGCCCCCTTGAGCCACTTGATGCTGGTCAAGCAGCTGTACTCTGAAGAGCTACAGATCTTTGGCCCTAGACCTCTGTCTACTTCTCCATATGGCTGCTTCTGATTTTCCTATCTTTGACTTGCAGTTTTCAAGGTCTTGAGGTGCTCTTCCAGCCTGAATCACAATGCATTTTTTAAAATCTGTTTTGTTTTGGTACCTGGAATCAAACTCAGGACCTTGCGCTTGCCAGGCAGGCGCTTGTGCTGCTGAGCTATATCCCCAGCTTATATCTTTTAGTTTATTAGTACAATTGCAGTACATAATGATTACATTTATTTTGGGGAGTTTGTACATGTGCATAACACATCTCAATTCTTTTTTTTCCCTTTCGCTTTTCATCTCTCCTGATCCAACTCTTCCCATTTGAAAAAACTCTGTATCCATTTTTTCTTTCATTTTTGTTTTTGAAAACCCTTTCCCTTCCCTTGCTCCCTCCCACTCTTGTTTCCTTTTTCATTTGAAAATGATCTCCCTACTTGGCATTATCTATTCTTTATTTTGCTCTTTATATTTTGGGTTATTCATAAGAGAAACCATGCAATATTTAAACTTGGTGGGTGATTTATTTCACTTAATATTATGGTCTCCAGGTGTATCCATTTACTTACAAATATGTTGTTTATCTTGCTTTATGGCAGAGTAGTACCCCATTTTGCATATAATACCACATTCTCTTTATCCATTCAATCTGTTGGTGAGCATATAAACCATTTCCAAAATCTAGCTATTATAAATTGTGCTGCTATAAACATGGGTATGCATGGATCACTGTAATATAGTGACTTTAACTCTTTCAGGAAGATTCCTAGAAGGGGAAGTAGCTGGGTCAAATGGAATTTTTATTTTTAGTTCTTCGAGGAATCTGCAGATTGATCTCTGTAGTGGTTGTACTAGTTTACGTTCCCACCAATAAGGCAGAAGTGTCGTTTCCCTTGCAAGGTTACCAGTACTTGTTATTGACTTCTTTTCTTTTTTTTCTCTTTTCTCTTCCCCTCCCCCCCCCCCTTTTTTTTTCAGACAGGGTCTCACTGTGTAGTCCAGACTGGTCTTGAATTTGCTATGTAGCTGAGGGTGGCCTCAGACTCGTGGTGATCCTCCTCAGCATCCAGTGTTGAGATTACAGGCTTGCACCGCCACATCCAGCCTTATTTGATTTTTTTTGTGTGTGTGTGGCCATTCTTTCTGGAGTAAGATGGAATCTCAGTGTTGTTTTGATTTGCTTTTCTCTGATGGCTAGTGATGTTGAACATTTTTTTCATGTATTGGCCATCTGCACTTAACGAGAAGTGCCTGTTGACTTTGGTTGCCCATTTTTTGATTTGATCTTTTTTTGGGGGGGGCCTACTTTTTGTTTTTTTGTTTTTTTGGTCTTTTTGAGGCAGGGTCTCACTATACAGTTCAGGCTGGCCTTGAGCTCACATTGTAGCTCAGGCTGCTCTCGAACTTGCAATGATCCTGCCTCAGTCTCCCAAGTGCTGGGATTACAGGCATGCGCTACCACACCCAGCTTGAGTTCTTTATATATTGTAGATGTTAGTACTCTGTCTGAGGAGTAGCTAGCAAAAATATTTTCCCATTCTGCAGGTTTTGATTTCAGTTCTTTGGTTTCCTTTGTTGTGCAGAAGGCTTTGAATTTCATATGATCCTGTTTGTGGATTCTTGGTATTATTTTTTGTACTATTGGGGTTCTGTTCAGAAAATCCTTACCTAGGCCTATGTCTTCAAAAGTTTTGCCTATTTTATCTTCCAGCAGTTTTTAAAGGTGTCAGCGTTAGCATTTAAAAAAAAATATTTTAAAGAAAAGAAACAAACAAGAACCCCACAAAATTCCAAAAAGTTTTAACATTTAGATCTTTGGTTCACTTTCAGTTTAGCAAATGGTAAGATATATGGGTCTAAACTTAATTTCTGCATGTGGTTATCCAGTTTTACCAGCACCATTTATTCTTTTTCTTTTTTTGACTTTTTGAGATAGGGTCTCGCTATACAGTTCAGGCTGCCTTGAGCTCACTTTGTAGTCCAAGCTGGTCTCAAACTTGCAATGATCCTCCTGCCTCAACCTCCCAAGTGCTGGGATTACAGGCATGCACTACCATGCCTGGCTACCAGCACCATTTATTACAGAGGCTGTCTTTCTTCCAGGTTTTTACATGCTTTGTCCTGTGGTTGAGATGTGGAAGGTGGTGTGTGCAGTGCTCCCCACTGATGACCCATATTAGATGCTCAGTGGTGTGTGTGTGTGTAATTTAAAATATCAGTACTGCATTAGGATTTTAAACTGCTCAAATGTTGGGACTGGATTTTAAAACTGGTAAGAGTCTAATGGTGATCTGATTTTGCCTTTTTATTCAGTATCTGTTATGGGAAAGCACAGTTTTAAATAAAAATATCTTACTAGTTTTAGCATTATTTATAGAGTTCTAGTTTAAGGGAAAACTTGTGTTAATTTTAATGCTTTTTTTTTTTTTTTTTTTTGTCTTTTTGGGACAGTCTCACTATGCAGTCAGGCTGGCCTTGAGCTCACTTTGTAGCCCAGGCTTGCCTCGAACTTGCAGCAATCCTCCTGCCTCAGCCTCCTGGGTGCTGGGACTACAGGTGTGCGCCACTACACCCAGCTTGGTGTTAATTTTAAAGGAAACCTTTCAGTTTGTTACACACTTACATATTTAAATTACAATTTTCAGTTTCTGTGCTGCTATTAATGTTTTTCCAAGGGACATTGTTGCTTTAACAGAAAACACTTTAGTTTTTGGCAGTCTGTTTTTTAAAAAAGTTACAATCAAATTAATTGCTTTTCTGTCTCATTAACAGACATATGTAGAGTGTGTCGGTCGGAAGGAACACCTGAGAAACCTCTTTATCATCCTTGTGTATGTACTGGCAGTATTAAGTTTATCCATCAAGAATGGTAAGTCATACTTCTAGAAAACTGTATAATTCTGAGCTTTAGTTTTGTCAGCTGTATAATAAGAATAATCATTTCCATGAACTTGTTCCATAATTCTAGAATTTGTAAAAGTATGGGAAATACATTATCCATAGTTCATAATGTCATCCCTGCTGATGTGGTACATTGTAAAGATTCTGTCCATTGGACATGTTATGCTTTTCTGTGTAGAGTGGCATATTAGCCTACGTTTATGAAGTACAGTACTTTGTGCCAATATTGTTCTCAGTGCTTTTATTTTTTGAAACAGGATCTCACTATGTAGTTCAGGCTGGCCTTGAACTCACTATGTAATGCAGGCAGGCTGGGCACTGATCCTCCTGTCTCAGCCTTTCAAGTGCTAGGATTATAGGTGTGTGTCACCACGCCTGGCTTTTAGTGCTTTTGTGCTTTTAGCTCATTTAACTTTGCAAGAAAATGGAAGTGGAGAGCTACTCACATAAGGGAACTAAAGCACAGGCTGTGTGAATGTCTTGTCACGCACTGCACAGTCAGCCAGCTAGCGGCAGGCCGTTACTGGATGCCCATATTACCAGACTAGTATTAGAACCTGGAAGGTCAGTGCTTGGAGTTATTCAGACTCAGGTAGCTCTAAAAAGATTATAATTTAGATTAATTGAACCTTTTTAGTAAAAGTATAGTATATATTGTCTCATCTAATGTGAGTTTTTTACTCTTAGCAGTTATAAAAAGTAAATAATACTCTAAATTTGAAATTGTCAGAATATTCTAAATTTGAATCAGTAAAAACTGTAAAAGCTCTGTAATTCATAGGATTTTAATTAAAGCAGAATGTTAATGTTCAGTGAAACCTTACTGTCTCTCTATAAATGCTGTGTTTATGAATGTGTTTGTGATTACAGCTTAGTTCAGTGGCTGAAACATAGTCGAAAAGAATACTGTGAATTATGCAAGCACAGATTTGCTTTTACACCAAGTAAGTGTTTTTTAGTGTTTTCATTATGGTGGTTTGGTTATTACCAGCAGTAAAAGGTGTTTAATGATTTTAAAACAATTTTCAATTTTATTGTCTTTGATAATAATAGAAATCCTCTTCCATTTGGAAAATATTTTTAAATACTGTCATCTTTTAATACACATGTAAGTTTTGTAGGTTCCCGCAACACGATCAGTATACAAAGCAAGTCCACACCATGTACTTATTCCTCAGCATCACCTGGTTTGTCACACATGACCTGTCTCATTTTACCTTTGCTTTTATTCTTACCCCTTTTGCCTCCCCACCCCCTTTTCTTTCCTGGTCTGTCCTTTTAAAAATAATTTTATTTATTTTTGGGGTTTTTTTTTGAAATAGGATATCACTGTGGTTTAGGCTGGTCTTGAATCTTGTGGGCATAGTCTGGCCTTAAACTTACGGTGATCCTCCTGCCTCAGCCTCCCAAGTGCTGGGATTAAAGACATGAGTTATCACTCCTGCCCTATAATTTCATATGTACATTATCCAGCATGTAATGGTTCTTTTTTGAAAACATAACCGTAAGGTCATTATCAGCTAGAAAAACTAATAATAATACCTTGTCTTAATTTCATTAAAACACTGTTTTGGACTATCTTTTGAGATTAAGTTGCACACAGTAGAATAGTAGTAATAAAGACAGTTTCAAATTACAGCAAACAGTACTGGGGATTGAACCCAGGGCCTTAACATATGCTTGGGAAGTGCTCTAGAGCTAAACTACATTCCCAGCCTTATTTATTTAATTATCTTTTTATTTAAGGCTCTGCTGAGGGTTGAACTTAGAACCTTCGCACTAAGCTACATCCCCAGCCCCTTTTTTTGGTTTTTAATTTATTTTTTATTTGCCCTGGTTGGGCTCGTACTTGGGATCTTCTTGCCTCAGCCTCCCAGGGTGCTGGGATTACAGGTGTGTATCACCATGCCTAGCTTTTATTTTCTTTCTAAAGCCTCTTGTTCTGCTCAGTATAAATGCTGCAGATTAGTATTCATTTTACTTCTGTTTTGACAAATGTAAATGGTTACAGTTAGTACATTTATATTCTTGAACTTTATTCATTACCATCAGAAAATGTCAAATCTGTTATTTGTAGTCTTTGATTTTCTGTAATGCATAAAAGGTGTACAGCTTCAGATTTATAACAAACTAAAACTAAATAGTTGAATATTTTCACAAAGTTTGATAGGAAATAAGGTAGTAGACTTTCACTTTGAGGTGAACAAAAGCTTATTTTGTACACTTCAGTGTTCATTGGACATTCACGTGGTGTTTCCCTTCCCTTTCCTAAAGTCTCACCACTGGCTTATTGCTGTCTGTTTTATTTTTTTTTTGAGACAGGGTCTTGCTATGCAGTTCAGGCTGTCCTTGAGCTCACTTTGTAGCCCAGGGTGGGCTCGAACTTGCAGTGATCCCTCTCCCTTAGCCTCTAAGTGCTGGGATTACAGGTGTGCACCACCATGCCTGGCTGTTTTTCTAAAATATGGCAAAATTTATCTTTTCTCTGAGTGTATTAAGTCACATTTTGTAGAGAAGTGGGAAGAGCTGAAATTTTCATGTGAAATGTTAAGTGCAGTATTACAGGTGGGAGAAGGGCTGGCTGGCAGAGCGCAGGGCTGTGGCTGGCGTGTGCAGTGGCCCCGCTGCAGGTGCGGGAGGTGCAGGCCTCTTAGAGTGCCGCCTCCGGTTTCTCTTGGGGAGCTCTTTGCTGGTCTCATGCCGTCACTTTCACTTTTTGCTGCTCCCTTTACTAGATCTTGAATAGCGCAGAACACCGCGTCACTATATTGTTTTATTGTTTGAGTGCCAAACATGCACACTATTTACTATGTGATTAGCAAAGGATGTGAAATTCTTCTGAATACTTTTCTTGCTCAGAAGCCTGTTTTTCCCCCTCCAGTTTTCACATTTTGCATGTGATTGTTTCATAAATGCCTTCTGGGGTAAGTATCGTATTATAACTATTTGATTCACTTTTTTAAACAGGAAAATATTTAATTACAGTACTTATATGGGATGTTAAGATAGTGTATGTGCTTATATTGTATTTATGAATTAAGCCATTTTTAAATATTCATGAAATTTTTTTTTTTTTCATTTTTAGTTTATTCCCCCGATATGCCTTCACGGCTACCCATCCAAGACATATTTGCTGGGCTGGTTACAAGTATTGGTACCGCAATACGATATTGGTTTCATTATACACTTGTGGCCTTTGCATGGTTGGGAGTTGTTCCTCTTACAGCATGTGAGTATTCATAGTTCTTTTGCACTTGTTTACACATTATGTAACTATTTATTATAAGAAATATTACCTCTATTGTTGCAATATCGTAGGAAGTATGATTACAAAATATGGCATGTTTAAATTTTAAAAAATTAATACAGTAAAAATTATATTTCTCTTAGTCAAAATCCTCCTCTCACTTCAAACACACTTATCCCATCATTTTTGCCACTTTCTGAAATAGTTCTGGAGTCATCTCTCATCTTTAGTTGCACTATTGTGGTTGCCTCAGTGGATCCTGAGTGGATTCAAAACGTTTACCTTTCATGATCATTTCAACTTTGGGGAAGAACCAGAAGTTACATAGTGCCAAGTCTGGTGAATAAGGTGGATGGGGATACCCTGTAAAGTTTTTGTGAGCCTGACTTTCTGTGGGGTGACAGCAGCAGCATTCACTGTATTTTAATCACATCTCATAAAGACTTTTAGGAAAGAGGACTTCTAGAGCTGCTTCAGAAAGTGGCAAGAACAATGGGTTATGTGTTCAGAACAACAGGGAGTATTATTGGTAGAATTAATGCTGACACTTCTTTTACTTTAATAATTTTTAGAAAATTTTAAACGTTCAGCATATTTTGATCACACCTTATATTTTGGGAAAGCTTCACATTCATCTGAAGAATGACTTTGGGATTTTCTTTGTGGTTAAGATTGAATCCAGGGCCTGATGCGTGGTCAGCATGTTCTTACCCACTAAACTATGTCCCAAGTGAGGTGCTGCTTAACAAATGTGGGAAAGGCAAAAACACAGAGCCTAATAAGGTTCATGAAAAAATGAAGAAAGCAAAATCAAACCATGATTACAAGAAATTCAGATTTTCTTTTTCTTTTTTCTTTTTTTTTTTTTTTTTGTGCCAGGAATTGAATTCCCGGCCTTACCAAGTGTAAGGCCCTTACCTTACCAGACAGGTCCTGTCTTGCTGGGCTACATCCCTTGTACTCAGATTTTCTTTCTTTCTTTGTTTTGTTTTGTTTTGTTTTGGTACCGGGAATTGGACTCAGGACCTTGCACTTGCCAGGCAGGTGCTTGTGCCCCTGAGCTATATCCCTGGCCCCAGATTTTATTTCTTAACATGGGCGTTTTCAAGGTCCCCAGTAGGTAGATTCGTTGGGGTTCTTCTTTGAACCACTCTCTCTGTTTGGCGTGATAAATACATAAGAGATCTAATGGTTCTCAATGATTGGAAGGCTTAATATTCAGATATGAGGGCTCTTTGGGAGTTGATACACTAACCTACCCTCTTGGATGATCCTTTGTCCTTTTGTTTTTCTTAAGGATTTCGAGGAGTAGATAGTATACAACTTCAGAGTATGATTGCTTGGAGCTAAAATAAGCAAGGTTTTAAAATATAGTTAATATTCTTGTGACTCCTTAAGTAAAGGTTTCCTGGTCTCCTAGAGTGAAAATCTTGAGAAATACACTGAATAGCAGAATAATTATTGCAGTTAATTAATGAGCTAGAAGATTGGACTAAGGAGTCATTGTAGGGCGTCATTCAAAGGGAGGAGTGGTTTTAAGAATGCGAAAACCACATAGAGAGAGGGAGGGTAGACCCAGTTGTTTCAGTAACTGTATAGTAAGTTTTTAAGGGAAGAGAGATAATGGAGGTGAGGAAACGGTGTCTTTTGTGTTAAAAGGGAAAGCTGATCATGATAGAGGAACAAGATTCACCAACTTAAACATAATTCCAAATTTTCCAGCACTGGGTAGGGTGGTGATGGTGATAAGAGTTACAGAATATAGCAGTATTCTTCCAATTGTCCTGCAAAATACAGAAAATGAGACTTTCCTTAGACTTCACTGCAGAAATGCTGGATGTTTGAAGACATGGGAAACTTCCAAATTTGACTTTTTAAAAAAACAGTATCGAGGATCAAAACCAAGAGTGTTCTAACACTGAGGAACATGCCAAGCCCTGTTAAAGAGATACATTTTATTTAGGTATGTGTGGTGGCACATGCCTGTAATCCCAGCACTTGGGAGGCAGAGTCAAGAAGATGAGGAATTTAAGGACCACTTAGTTAGATCTTCTGTTAAAAAAAAATTGTTTTAAATTTTTGAAACAGGTCCCACTAAGTTGCTGGGGCTAACCTTGAAGTTGTAGTCTTTCTGCTTTAGTCCCCCTAATAGTTAGGATTACAGGTGTGTGCCACTATGTCTGATTTTGACAGCAGTTTTGAGACTCATTCAGCTCCTGAAAATTATCCCCAGATGGAAGAACAAAATACAGACATTTGGTTTGTCATAAGGATTCACAAAGCTCACTACTCTATAAACTTTCTATGAAACTGAGAATACACTTTACTAAATGAACGAGGAACCAGAGAAAGATGTGAAATTCACAGAAACAAGTCCTCATGGCTAAGCTCAATGAATGCTAATCTACAATAATAATTAAGAGTTTTTAGATGATAGACTGGCACTAAAATTTCAGATGAAAATATGGGGGAAAATTTTGAGGAGAGGATAGGAATGAGGGAAAATTTGCTTGTTTTACCTGCATAAATTCTTTAGATGTATACTGAAAAACACAGTGAGTATGCATTTAGAATAAACAAATCTAGAGAGAATATGTACACCAAACACTGTAACATTTCTCTGCTTTTTTTGTGCTTGACAATGTTTACAAAAACGTAGTATTTTGAGACTCAGAGTAAAACACTAATTTCTGTGACCCTCCTGATTTTACTGCTGCTTTCCTGAGTGACTGAGTTGATGATGGTTGTGACTGTGTGTCGTCATGCCCTTTTGATAGGCCGTATCTACAAGTGCTTGTTTACTGGCTCCGTGAGCTCACTACTGACGCTGCCACTGGATATGCTGTCCACGTGAGTACTGAACTGAGTGATGATAGAAATGATGCTTTACCATATTTATTATTTGAAAATTCTGTATCTTGTTCTAGGACAATAATTGATGTTTCTTATCCTAACAGTTATAGCTAGGATCAGAAATAACTAACATGTATTAATGATGATTCTTTTAAAATATACCCATTAAAGGACTGTTCTGTAATGGCGGGCTGAGTTCTTAAATAGGCTATAATGAAGTTCGAGATATGTAATATTATGTTCTTTTGTTTAGATAAATTTTAAAATATCTTTTGAGGTTTTATAAGAATGTACATGCTAAGAACTTGTTCGTGTAGTCTTTTTTGTTGTTGTTGTTGTTTTGAGACAGGGTCTCGCTATGCAGTTCAGGCTGCCTTGAGCTCACTTTGTAGCCCAGGCTGGCCTTGAACTCACAATATCCTCCTGCCTCAGCCTCCTGATTGCTGGGATTACAGGCGTGGGCCATCATGCCCGGCTCATGTAGTCCTTTTACCACATTTTGACAGTAAGCATAATTGCTTGCCCTGGTTGGCTGGCTCTCCTTTGCTCTGAGGTGATTGGCTGAAGGGCCATATGCATTGCTCTCATTAGCTTCTTCTAGGTGGAAGAGGAAAACTAGAGGCCTAGTGGGGATGGGCAAAAGAAATCAGAAACATGGGTTGGTTGTTTTTCCTAAGTGTTGTGTGTGTGTGTGTGTGTGTGTGTGTGTGTGTGTGTGTTTATTTTTATTTATTTATTTATTTATTTAGGTCTTTTGAGATAGGGTCTCACTGGTCAGGCTGGTTTTGAACTCATTTTGTAGACCAGGCTGGCTTTAAACTTGCAGCTGTCCTCCTGCCTCAGCCTCCCAAGTGCTGGGATTACAGACATATGCTACCACGCTCGGCTTATTTTCTTTATAGGATACACTTTTATTTTTCCTGAAAATTTACTTTGAATTTTCTTTGTATCTTAACAGCTGCTATATATTTTGTACCTCAGTTTGTTGGGTCATCTGTAGGCAAACTGTGTTAGTTATCTATTATTGCAGAAAACTGTCTGAAACTTAGTGGCTTCACACAAACACTATTGTCCGGCGCCGCTCCCGACCCGCAGAAGACAGCACACAGACGATCAGATTCTGTAACGTGTTTCTTTATTGGACACAGCACATACCCCACAGGAGTCCACTCTCTGTGGCTCCTTCCGGGCTTCTTCCTCTTCCAGCTTCCCGTTACAGCAACTTATATAAGGGCGGTTAGCAAATCACACTACGCCACGTGGGCCTT
>PVLD010027581.1:0-20507 GCA_004027595.1 Dinomys branickii | reverse complement strand
CGCGAGCGCCGATATCTCACCAGTTATTGGAGTCCCTGCAGGCATGAAGGTTCCAAGGTGCCAGTCTATCCTTTGGGGCTTTCTGCGCGGCTCGCCCGACACGCGCGAAACGTGGGACCGCCGGGCGTCTCCGCCGCCAACAAGCCGATCTCTGTCGGGAGTCGCCGGGGGGCTGCACCGGCTCGGGAGGCGGGAGGGACCGAGGCGGCCGCGCTCCCACTGAGCTTGGACCGAGCCCAGCTTCTTCCCCGCGGGGATCGTCCCTGGCTCCGAGTCTGGGGCTTTCCCACGTCTCGCCCCGGCAGCCTGGTCCGCCCTACCACATCTCCCCCGGCATCTCAGAGAAATACGCCCAGTTTAAACTTCCCAGCTGAGGTCCCAGCATTCACGCTCGCCAAGTCTGTCTCGAGCTGGTGGTGTTTATTAAGGAGGTTCGCTCCCTTGCTGCTCACCTGGTCGCCATCTTCCCCGGATCTCTGAAATTTGTGATTTGACACAATTCACAGGTGCTCTAGTTCTCTCGTCATGGTCTCTGCCAATCTCAGCACAATGCAATCAGGAGAAAACCCCCAATTCTTTGCTTCTCCAGTATTCAAGTGAAGCGTGGTGGCATACATCTATAATCCCAGCAGTCAGGAGACTGAGGCAGGAGGATCATCATGAGTTTGAAGCCAGCCTGCGCTACACAGAGAATTATAAGACAGGCTGAACTACATAGCAAGATGCCCCTACTCTCCTATGGTCACCGTCGTCGCCCACCTCGGTTCCAGACAGCCCCAGCAGGGAAGCTGGGTAAGGAGCCCCTCCCCCGCCCGCCGCCGCGGGTGGGTTTGGCGGGCAAGGGAGGTGGCTGCGCAGGTGTCCAAGAGATGGGGCCAGAGAGGAGCCGGATGTCAGGGAGAAAAACCTGGTGCCTTGGCTCCCTGGCGTCTCCAACTTCACCACCATCGACGTAGAAGGATGAAGGGAAGGAATGAGGGGGGAGGCCCTCACCCAGCAGCCCGGACCTTCCCCTCCCAGTAGGCCCCAGTCTCTGGCGGGAATGCAGCCCCCAGTCTCTTCAGTGAAGCGACCCTCAGGCCTGATTCCCGTCCCTCAGTCCCCACGGCCACAGACAGCCGCGGCTCCCTCTTGGGGCCGCGGTCGCAGCTGCATCCTCGTGCACCTCCTCCTCCGGCGCCGCTCTTAATTTCCTTTTATTCCTTACAGGATTTTTAAAATCTCCCTTTTGTTTCCTCATCTTCAGTTTTCACATTTTACTTCTTTCATTTTTGCCTTCAACACTTCCATCCTTACCAGTATTACTAGTAAACTTTAATAATCTTTAGATATTACTTGACTCTATTATTGTTATTTTCTATCACTACTGGTAGTATATTTGTTGCATTAAGTAGGTATTTGCTGTATGTCAGTATTTGGTTTGTCTTTGTGTCTCTATTATAATTACAGATATTTTTCCTATTGTTAAGAGTGTTATAGGGTAACCTTTACTGGTTCTCATGGTATGTCAACATCCAGTTCGTCTTTGACTATTATTGTTGCTGATTTTGTTATTATGGCCAGTGGCAACCTAGTTATTGCAGTCAGTTTTTACTGTATGCAGATATCTGGTTGGTCTTTGTGTCATCAACTAGTGAGGTTCATTTCCAGAGAACTCAATGCTGGGCCAATTACATTGCTCGCTTGGCTTCCCAAATTAAAGAAGGTGGTCAGATCTTTGGACAGAGCCAAAGATCTAAAGCAGTGATAGTGAAACCCACTCATTTATGGCAGTGCCAACACTGTAATTAAACTTGAATACTGAGGTTTTACTTCAGAAAAAGCCACACATTAACATTTTTTGTTTTAAAAAATAGTAACACACATGCCATAGGTTTGCCACCACTGGCTTGTAGGTAGCCATACTCAGAATGCATCAGTGGAAAGCAGACACTAACTCAAGAGGTCTCTGCAAAAGCAACAAAGTCTGTCCACTGTAACAGAACCTCAATTGTAAGCATGTGTGTGAGTGCACATGCACATGTATGCACCTGCACCCACACACAGTAGAAAAATGACAGGGCAACAAAATGCCTCCCCAAACTCCCAACTCTACCAAATTTCATCAAATGGGGGATTGATGGAGAAGAAACGAAAAGCAAAACAGCTGAACAATATGAAATGATCAAAGAGGACACAACAGATCAATAAGTTGAGCTTAAAGATGATGTAACTAAACAGATAATAGGCTTAAATAATCCATGAGTTTAAAGACATTAATCAAAACCTAGTTGTGCTAAACAAAATGATACAAAATATAAATGATTAGTTCATTTTTTAGCTGTGCACTTTTTCCTTTTTAAAATTTTTCAGTTCACATTTGCAGTACGTAATGATCACACTCATCATGCAGAGTTGGCGCATGTGCATAACACATCTTAATTCTTTTTATATCCCTTCCTCCTCTTTTCCCTTAACCCTCACTCCGTATCTTGGTCACACTCCTCCCTTCATGCTTGCAAAAAATCAAATTCTGTTTCCTATTATCGATTATTTTTTTCTTTTATAGATTGGGTTTCTCATATAAAAGAACTTATTCAATATTTAAGCTTGTCTTGAATTTTACTCAACATTATGATTTCAAGGTACATCTATTTTCTTACAAATGACTCAAGATTATCTTTGACGATTCATTTATTTTTCCTGGTGGCAGATCAGTACTTCATTTGTGTAAATACCAGTTTCTTTATCCATTCATCTGCCGATGGTCCTTATAGGCCACATATAGCCCAAAATGTAGCTATCATGAGCTGTACTGTATGTATGGGTATATATTTCTCACTGTAATATGCCTTTAACTTGTTGGAAAGATACCTGGAAGAGGAAGAGCTGAGTCAAACAGATTTCTATTTTTAGTTGTTTGAGGACTCACTGTACTGATTTCCTTAGTGGTTGCACTAGGTTCACCAATAGTGGTTTTTTTTTTTTTTTTGGTACTGGCACTTGAACTCAGGACCTTGTGCTCGCCATGCAAGTGCTTGTGCTGCTGAGCTATATATCCTTGGCCCTGGGTTCCCTTTTCTTTGCAGCCTCATCAACATTGGTTATTGTTTGGTTTCTTGATGACAGCCATTCTTTCCAGAGTAAGATAGAATCTTGGTGCTGATTTAATTTGCATTTCTCTAATGCTCAGTGATGAACATTTTTTCATGTATTTACTGGCCACTTGTACTCCTTCTGAAAACTGTCTATTCATTTCAGTTGCCCATTTTTTTGATTGTCTTTTATTTTGAGGGGGTCAAGTTTTCTGCGGTTTTTATATATTCTTGGTACTAGTCTCTAAGAAGCAGATGGCAAAATTTGTTCCTATTCTTTAGGTTGCTGCTTCACTGTTGTTTCCTCTGCTGTGGAGCAGCTTAGATATGATCTCATGCGTTGACTCTTGATGTCATTTCTTGTACAATTCTGGGGGCTCTGCTCAGAAAGTCCTTGCCTATGCCTATACCTTCCAGTGTTACCTATTTTGTCTTCCAGCAGATTAAGTGTTTCTGTTTTAATATTTAGGCCTAGTTTCAGTCTTCTGCATGTACACAGCCAGTTTCCCCAGTACCAGTGAAGAGGCTGTTTCTCCTCAGGCATACACTTTTGCCCCCTTTGCCAAACACCAGATGTGTAAATGGGCCTAGGGTTATTTGTGCCTTCTATTCTATTCCACTGATTCACGTATCTGCTTTTGTACCAGTACCATGCCATTTTTTTTTTTTTTATCACTGTAACTTTGTAGTATAAGTAGAAATCTGAGACTGTGATGCCTCCTGCTTTGCTCTTGCTACCTGGGATTTTTTTCTTATTCTGGGGCTCTTTAGGTTCCATATGAATTTTCAGATTGTTTTCTCTGTGAAGAATGCTGTTGGTATTTTGACTGAGACTGCAAGTATAGTCATTTTGATTATATTGGTTCTGTCTACACAGAAATAGGGGATATCATTCATTCATTCATTCATTTTTCTGAGACAGGGTCTCACTATGTAGATCCATCCTCCTGGTATCATGGCTATGTGCCACCATGCCCAGCTGATCTTTCCATTTTATTTTTTGTAAGTTAAGGTTAGTTTATCATTATTTTTACTTTAAAGATAATAAAAACAGCATAGACAAAAAAAAAAACCAAAGCAAAACAATAAAAATGATACAGGGTTTCAAAACAAAATGATAGGAATTAAGTTATTGTTACACACTACATATTGTTATCTTCAATGAAGTTGCTCAGATTACCAGATGTAAGAATGCAAGATTGATCAAATCATTAAAGAGAATAAAAAAATAAAAAAAAATTAGAAACAATACAGAGTTTCACTAAACAAGATGGTGGGAATTCACCAATGGTTATTATATTGCATATTGTTGTCTTCAAATTAGTTGTTCAGATTACCAGACATAGCATGCAAAATTGGTCAAAAAAATGAAAGCATTAACTGTTCCTTTCAATAAACCATTAGACATCAGCAGTACAATTAACCCAGCCTGCCTGCCTGCTTTCCTTTCTTCCCTCCTTCTATACATCTATCCATCCAGCCTTCATCTTCCCTTCCTTTTTCCCTCCTTTCCCTCATCACAGTAGTTCCTTCCCTTTGAGCAATTTCTTTCCCCTTCACAATATCTCTTGTACCTTTTGGGTTTTATTTACTCATTTTCTGATGTCCTCTTCACCCTGCTTTTCAGAGTACTACAGTTTTCATTATAGAGGTCTTTCATTTCCTTGGTTAGGTTAATTTCTAACTAATTTTTCTTGATGCTATTGTGAATAATATTTTCCTTTCTCAGTTGGTTCATTATTGATGTACAGAACATATTGATTTTGTGTGTTGATTTCGTACCCTGCTACATTGATGAATTTATTAATTCTGGGGGTCATTTGGTGGAACTTTTTGGGTCTATGCAGAGGATCATATCATCTGTAAATAATGATAATTTGACTTCTTCCATTCCTATACGTTTTCCTTTTATTTCTTTTTCTTGCCTCATTCCGCCAATGTTTTTAGTACTACGATCAACAGGTGCAGTGACGAACATCCTTATCTTGTTACTGATTTTAGAGAGGAAGGTTTCAGTTTTTCCTCATTTGATATGTTAGCAGGTTTGTCATAAATGGTTTTTATCAGACTGAGACAAGTTCCTTCAATAAGTATTTTCTTTAGGGTTTTTATCATGAATGGATATTGGATTTTGTCAGTGGCTTTTTCTGCCATTTATTGAGATGATCAAGTGATTTTTGTCCTTGTTTTTATGTGATGTATTATATGTATTGATTTGCATATGTTGAACCATCCTTTTATCCCTGGGATGAAGCTTACCTGGCAATCATGTCTGATCTTTCTGACGATTTGCTGCATTCTGTTTGTAACTCTTGAAGATTTCCGTGTTTAGGTTCATCAAAGCAAATGGCCGATAGGTTTGTATTTGGGAAGCCCTTGTCTAACTGGGGAATCAGAGTAATGCTAGCCTCCCAGAATGAGTTTGGGAGTGTTCCTTCTCTTTCAATTTCATTATGAAGTTTGAGGAAAATTGATCCTCCCAGTTCTTGCAGAATTCAGTGGTGATTCCATCAGGCCCTGGAGGCTTTTCTTATTTGGCACATTTTTATTATTGTTTAAATTTCATTGCCTGTTACTAGACTGTTTAGAATTTTTTATCTTCTTGGTCAGTGTTGATAACTCTTATATCTAGGAATCAATCCATTTCTTCTAGATTGTTCAATCCATTTCTTCTAGATTGTGTACATGTTTTTAAAGCAGTTACTAATAATCTAGATTCTGGGCTATCAGTTGTGATTTACCTTCCTAATTTCTTTTTTCTTTTCTTTTCTTTTTTTTTTTTTGTGGTACTGGGGATTGAACTCAGGACCTTGTGCTTGCCAGGCAGGCACTTATGCCACTGAGCTATATCCCCAGCCCTACCTTTCTAATTTCTAACGGTCTTGAGTCTTTTCTCTCCTGTTTTGGTAAAACTAGCTGAGAGAGGTGGATGTGGTGGCTCACAGCTGTAATCCCAGTACTCAGAAAGCTGAGGGAGGAGAATCGCCAAGTGTTTGAAGCCAGCCCGGGCTAAATAGTGAGATCTTGTCTCAAACCAAAAACAAAACAACTGGCTGATAAGTTGTCTGTTTTGTCTATTCTTTGGAAGAATCAGCTCTTTATTTTTTTAAATGTATTTTTTGTTTGACTTTTTTATTTTAAAGAGAAAATAAAAACAAAGATAAAAACAAAATAACACAAAAGCTATAAAAATGATACACAATTTAAAAACAAGGTGATAGAAAATCAACCACTGTTGATTTTCCACTTTGATCTTTAATATTTTATTTCCTTGTACTAGCTCTGGGTTTTGGATTGTTCTCTAGACTTTGAAATGCATCATTATGTTATGTTTACACTAACTGCTTTTTTTGATGCTGGCATTCAGAACTATACACTTCCTTTGCAAGACTTCTTTCATTGTGTCCTACAGGTTCCAGTATATTGTACTGGCATTATTGTCTGACTATAGGAACTGTCTAATCTCTTCCTGACTTCCGTTACACAATGATAATTCAAGAATGTATTAATTAAGACTGCATAATTTCTGTGGTTTTGCTATTGATTTCTAGTTCTATGCATTAGGACCCAATAGTAGGCATGCACTAATTCTGATTTTTTTGGTATTTATATAAACATGGTAGAGGAGTATATGGGGGAGAAATACTCCCTCAGAGCCAGCAAACAAAAACCAAAGGGAAAAGGGCTGGGGTTCTATAATCCCCATCTAGGTCATGTCCCCAATGATCTAATACACCCCAGAAGTCCTGCCTTCTAAATGTCCACAGCACCTCCCAACAGTGCAACCCTGGAGACCCAAACTTCTAAAAATATGGACCTTTGGAAGACATTCAGCATTCAAGCCACAACAATAGCTTTTTCCTACTGTTTAAGTCTCTATTACATTTACTTCTGTTATGATTTTTATTATTTTCTTCCTTCAACTGACTTTTGGCTTAGTGTTATAGCTCAGATAAAAAATGTCCCAATACGTTCTCATGTGTGGGAGGTGATTAGATCACGTCATGTCATGCTTGTTGGTGGATTCATCCTTTAATGAATGTGCTGTTAGGAAGTGGGGCCTGGCTGGAAGTGGGTCACTAGGGGCGTGATCTGGAAGGCTGTATTTTTGTCCTGGGCTCCTTCCTCCCCTCTCCACTTCCTGGCCACCATGGGTTGAACGTGTTTTCCTGTCATGCCACTTGCCCTAGAGCCAGCTGACCATAAACTAAAACCGTGACTCACAATAATCTCTCATCCTTCAAGTTGTCAGGTATTTTGTCCCAGCAATGAAGAAAGTGACTAAGACAGAAATTGGTACTGTCTTACCAGTGAGGCTCTTCTAAACCTATGTGGTTTAGAAGCCTTTGTCACTTTTCTGTAGGAAGAGTTTGGAGAACTGAGCTAGAGAACCTCTACAATATTATAATGTGTCATTTTGGTCACAGCTCAGAAGACCAGAATGCTGACACAGCAACTGAAACAGTAAAGGCCAGACTTACGAGTTTCAGCTGGGAATAAGGACTCCTCTGACAGACTAAAGGCTGTGTGTATCTAATTAATGTCCTGGCCGAAAACCTGTGTACATTTTGCCCATGTCTTAAGACTTTGCTGAGACTAAGATTAATGACAGTAGACTAATTTGTCTAGTGGAGGAAACTGCAAAGCAGCCCAGTGTTCAGGTGGTAGTATTGGTACTGAAGGGTACTTTCAACCAGATCTATAGTAAAAATAAAGAGCAAAAGAAAGAACTAAAAGACACAGAATGTTTTGAGTTTTGCCAAAAAGGAAGTGCCTGAAAAGCTTGGAGAGAATGTTGCTGAAAAGATTATAATTAAAAGAAAGCTAAATACTTTCTATCAGGACAACAGGAAAGATGGCTTGAAGGCATCTCAGGGATTGGCAAGACCTTACCCTTCACAAGGCTAAAGGGTTCAAAACCATAAAGCTTTCATTTGAAAAGAGAGCCCATGAGATGCATGATGGAGAAGGGCTGCCTAGAGAATTGGTTCCCCACGATTCATTTTACCATGTTCAGTCATCTACTCAAGAAGCCTCTGTAGCCATTATCCAAGGAGCCTGGGTACTCCTGGAGCTAGCAGCCAACCTTGGCATCATCCACATGGTGCTGTTCTTAGATATATGCAAAACAGAAGAGTCACAGGATTATAGAGGCTTTGATACAGATTTCAGAAGAAGGCCTGAGTAACCAGGTATTTAGTGTGCTCCCCAGATGGCTATGTGTGAAGCTGTGAGAATGATGCCAAAAATGCATTACAGACCTCAGGATATGAGCTGTCAACTCAGGAAAGCTGTAGGCAGTGACTGGAGCCACCCCAAGACAGATAACAAGGATTGCAACCTGCTGAGGCACAGGGATGGAGCTGCTCCAGCCCTTTGGAGTCTGTATCTTGCCACAACTTGCCCTGGGTGCTAGACATGGAACTACATGATTAATGTTTGTCCTGCTGGGTTTTGTTCTTGCTTTGGTACCATTCCTTTCTATGCCCCATGTTTTCTTTTGAAATGGGAATATTTACTCTGTGCCATTGTATGCTGGCAGTGTTTAACTTTCTTTTTGATTTTTATAGGGGCTCAGGTAAGATTCTGCCTTGAGTCTCAGAGGAGACTTTAGACTTGGACTTTTTGGCAATGCTTAAACTATTAAAAGACTTTGCTGACTTAGAGATGGAGTAAATGCATTTTGCATAATGAGATGGACACAACTCTCTTGGGGGCCAGGAGGAATGTTACGGTTTAGACCTGAAATGTCCCACCCATATTCTCATGTAAGTGGTAGTGGATTGGATCACGGGGTGCCACACTTATCTGAGCACTCACCTATTCATGAGCTCAATTGCTGAGGGGGCTGTTGGGAGGCAGAGCCAAACTGGAGATGGGCCACTGGGGACTTGACCCAAAGTGTGTATTCTTGTACCTGATCCTCCCCTCTCTGCTCCTAACTGCTGTTGAGTTGGGCACCTTTTCCTCTGCTAGGCCTTCTGTCATCTGTTTCCGACTTCGAGCCACCTGACAGTGGACTGAAACCGTGAGCCAGAATAGCCATCTCCTCCTTTAAGTTATGGGTGTCAGGTGTTCTGTCCCAGTGACAAGGTAAGTGACTGAGACAGTTAATTTGTTCTCTTTCTAGTTCACTGAGATAGAGAGTTGGGTTGTTTGGGATCTTTCTTTGTGATGCAGGTATTTACCATAATACAGTTCCTTGTTAAACTTGTTTATCTTTTAAGCCTGAGTATGTATTATTTCTGTTTTTATTTGTCTCAGAATTTTAAAAAATTTACCTTTTGGTTTTCCTTTGACCCACTGGTATTAAAAATGTGTTATTATTAATAAAAAACACTTAGGAACAACTCTCTATTACTTTTCATAGGAGGTTCTCACCAATCTTTAGTAACTTTGTAACAATCTAATTTATTCAGTAGCTTCTATATGTTTCAAACCATACTACAAAGAGCATATGATTATTCTGATTTTACAAAATTATGTTTTATGAAAGCAAACATCATAAAGCATCATTTGTTTTCTTATTAAGTTAAAGTTACACTTACTTGACTGAAAACTAAAAATCATACTCTTACGTATTTACTGTTTATAGCAGCTTTATTCATGAAACTGCCCCAAATGGGCAATAACCTAAACATTAATGAGTGAATGAATAAAATTATGTCACATCTATATAGAACACTAACAATAAAGAGAAACAGACCACTGATAATATGCAACAACATCAGAGATACCTAAAGTATTATGGAAAAATGAAAGAATCTAGACAAAAAGGGCAAGATATAATATTACTGCTTAAAAAAATGAGAAGTGTAAGAATAAAAGTGGGACAAGTGATTTCTAGGCACTGGAGAAGAAAGGGACTGATCAGAAAAGACACAAGGGAACTGTGTGGGATGGTGGAAGTATTCTGTATCTTGACTGTGATGACACAACTATTTGTTTTCACATATAGCATGTAGTTACAGAATAGCCTACTATGTCAAATCATTTACCTGTGTACCTAAAAGTAGAGAATTTTTACTGTATGTATGTTTCAAGTCATATTACAAATATATAATAATTATTCTGTTGTTATAAATTATATATGTTATAAATTATGTTTATAAAGAATAGAAAAACTTAGTCTAACATAGCTTAAATGTTTACTCTCCTTTCTTTCCTCCTTTGAGACTCTCAGTAGGAAAAGGCCAGGCCCTCTTTTCTTCTGCTTCCAGCTTTACCTGTGTCAAGATGAGACGGGGAGCTAGACCAAAGATGAGTCTCACAGGAGGTGTCCCTGGAAACCACTGGTAGAAGTCCCTGTTACTCTAGCTTAAGCTGACAGCTACTACATGTGGGTGCTATCCAAACATGGGCTTTCTTGAGGGCTGTATAGGAGAGTTCCTTTGCAGCACCCACTCCCACTGTGTAAGTGTTTATTGTAGAAAGTTCTTTCCCTGACCTTCAAAGCCCTCCGTCCGTCCCTGTACTCTGCTCTTTTGTTTCTCAGACCACCTCAGCCACGGTCGGTCTCTGGAAGCGCGAGTGCACGGCTTCAACTTGGTTACCTTTATTTGTCATTATTTTTTATCTTTTTAAGACAGGGTCTTGCTATATAGTTCAGGCTGGCCTTGAACTCACTTGGTAGCCCAGGCCGGTCTTGAACCTGCAACAATCCTCCTGCTTCAGCCTCCAGATTACTGGTATCACCGGGGCATGCCACCATGCCTGGTATTTTTTTTCTGATTATCTTTAAAAGTATCCACTTAGGGAGGCTGGGGATGTAGCTTATCTGTAGAGTGCTTGCCTAGGATGTGTGTGCGGACCTGGGTTTCATCCCCAGCACTATACTCACAAAAAACTTACCACTTGAACCCAGAAAATTCCCATTTCTTCAAAAGGGAATGTGGGGTACTCTACCACGACTCTCTATCCTGCCATTTCTTTCCTCAATTTTCTTTATCAGATAGTCACAATGCTCCCTAAGCAGATGTTTCACCTAAAAAAGTAATGCCAGTCTCTTTCTTAGAAGCATCTTGAGATGCTTTTTTTTTTTTTTTCCAGTTTTAGGATTTCTCAGAGTGAAGGGAAAAACCACTCTACTCCATTAGACTAATGACTCCAGTTCCTTTCCTGTGTGTTTTCTACTGCAAGAACTGGAGAATTCTAGCTTATCTTCTTATAATTAAAATATTACATATGAAACAAAAAAAGATGAAAGTTTACCCATCTACTTACCCTATTTCATAAGATGCTAGGCCTTCTTTGACTAACTGGTCATTAATACTAGGAGGAGTCGTTCCAGGAGCACCAAAGGAATCAAAGAGCTCAACTAAGAGTACATCATCTTCCAGAATTTCTGTAAAAAACCATTAACCCTTTTTAGAGAAAGAAATAAATATGTTGGTCAATTTTTAAAAATTGGAAACTTAATTTCCTTTTTTGCATATACAAGATATCTTACTGAGTAAGTCAGTTTTTCTCTAGGGTTAAAGTAGTATTTTGCAGTCACAAACAAGTTACCAATGATTTCCGTAGTTATTGTTTCTTTAAATTGTGTTTGAGAACAGCTGGGTGAGGTACTGCACACCTCTAATTCTAGCATTCTAAGAAGCTGAGGGAGGATGATGGCAAGTTTGAGTCCAGTCTAGGTAAAACAGTGACTCAGCCAGACCCTTTTTCAAAATAAAAATATAGAAAAAAGGGCTGTGGATGTGGTTCAGAGCAAAGACCTTGAGTTCAATTCCTAGTAGTAAGGAAAAAAAAAAATAGCCACTTGCTGGCATGGTGGCACACACTTGTAGTCCCAGCACTCAGGAGGATGAGGCAGAAGGATCTCAGCGTTCAAGGCCACTCTGAGGTGCATAGTGAGTTCAAGTTTAGTCTAAACTATTTAGTGAGATGCTGTCTCAAAAAAACCCAGAAACCCAAAATATTGTGTACTTTCTGTGCAATAATGAACAAAAATTAGTTTAAAGCTTTCTAGATTTAGAAAAGTATAAATTGGGGAGATCTACCATGGCTGAATAGAGGAGGAATCACGTCAGAGACTCACAGAAGATCAACTAAAAACAGAGGTAACTGAAACAGGAGGGACATATACCCTGATACAGAATATCAATTTGAAAGAAGATACTTGTAGATCAAACAAAATGTACACATATAAGTTAAAAAGAGGGGAAGAAACCCTCCAGGGCCTGTCTGCAGGGCCCCCGCCTTGGTCATCACAGCCACCTCAGCCGTCTTGAGAACTTCCCAAATAGGTGGAAGGAACCGAGGAATGTGGTAGAGTCTGGCCTCTCAGAACAGACTCAGGGCATAAAGTTCCTTCAGTCCATCATGCCCTCTCTAAATACCCTCTCTAAATGAGCTCCCAGCATCCTCGCCAGCACACCTATCCATAGGCAGTGAGAGGGCAAACACGTGAACAGCATCCACGAGTCTACCCAGCTGTGTATGTCTGCAGCCATGAGGTCTGGGCCCTGGCACAACCAGGTAACTGTGGGGCACGTCAGGTCAGTCCCCCATCAGCTGAGACCTTCACCTGGTAGAGAATAACACTGGTCACACGTGAGTGTATGTCTGGCACCTGACATTGCTTGAGTTCTTACCAGGGCTCACTGCCTTATGTGACCCGTAGGCCCACTGGAGACTATCTGACATCCAGCACCAATCCTAGGCTGTCTAAATCTCCACTTGCTGCACTGGCCTACCAGAGCTTCCACTCAGGCCCAGTGCAGCTGGCACCACACCTCTACCCTGGGTATATCAGCACCTCCATGTTGCATCTGGCCAGTCCTGGATGTCTCCACCTGGTATATTAGGCCAGTCCTTTGATTGGTTTGCAGCAAGGGCTAAAGGTCAGCCTGATTTTCCCAGTGCCCAGGACCCCTGTGACACTCTACCCAATGCCTTATACCCTCCCTGGGCAGGCTAGAATCTCCCCACATCAATCCCAGGCACACCCAAGTCTCTACTACGTGCCTCAGGCTGGCATGAGCCTCAATCTGGTATTGTGAGCCAATACTATGAACACCAGAATATATATCAGGTACCCAGTGTTGGTCCCCGTCCAGCAGGAATCCATGCCTGTACCTCAGAATCCAAAGCCCCACATCTTTGCTGGGTCTATGTCACAGCTTGGACAGCTGGTACCAATGGGTGCACAGATGGGGGCACCTTGAACAGAGAGTCCCCTAGCAAACCCACAGGCTATGAAAAGGGGCAAAGAGGAATGGGACATGGCATATTAAAGAATGCAGGCTCTGGGAGAAAAATATTCTTCTAGAAATATGTAGGATTTTTTCTTCTTTTTTTTCCCCTTCTTTTGATCCATTTTTTTGGTGAAATTTGAAGTTTTTCACCAATTTTGTTGTTCTTTTAAAATATCAGTTATGTTTCAATAGCACTTCTTGTGTTTTTGTCTGCCTCTCCCTTTTTCTCATTTTCTTTCAACTTGTTTCCTTAGTATTTTTTCTTTTTTCCTTCTACTTTAATTTCTGCTCATTATTAATCCTTTCCTACTTGGTTTTATCTAGTATTGTTGTTTCATACTACTAATTTTCTTTCATTCTTTAATAGGAACTTTTAAAATTTCAATCTTACCACCTTCTTCCCATCTTCCATCACTTAATTTTGCAAAATCTGTTTTTTTCCTCCATGCTCCCCATGCAGGCAACCTCATCCTTACAGTATACTCATTTGTCTTTAGGAATCTGTAGATCCTCAACTTGTTATGGTTGATACATTGTGTCAACTTGGGGAGTCTAGAGGTTTGTCTGAGTGACTCAGCAGGAAGCCAGGGTGCTTACTTTGTACATATCCTGAGCCTGTGGAAGAGGAGGGCTTGAACCTTGTGTGAGAGCTGCATGCCCCCTGGGTGGGGGAAGGCTGTTTACAAGGTAAGGGAGAAAAAGAGGCTACTTGCAGCCATTCCTCCCTTTTTGCTAGTTGTTTTTGCTTTGCTCTGCTGCCATAAACAGTTTGCCCTCTGCCATGTGCCACTCTGCCTCTGAACCAGCTATGGACTGAAAACTCTACAAACTGTAAGCTAAATAAACCTTTCCTTCCTTCATTTTGGGTGTTGGGTACTTTGTCTCAGCAACGAGAAGAAAGTAACTAAGACACAACTATATCTTACTATGGTTGAATATTGTTCTATTGTTAATGGAGGCAACATTCCTCTATTGAGTGGAGTAATGTATATCACTATATGGTTCATCTTAGTCTGTCCTATAATTATAGATCTTGTTCCTGTAGTTAAAGGTGGTACAATGTTAGTTATTATAGTCTGTCATTATCCAGTTTATATTGATGCTATTGTTGCTGATTTTACTTCTTTAGCCAATATGACATAGTTGTTGTTTTCAACTGGTTTCCTATGTACATCAATATTTAGATTGACTGGGGGTTCATAAACTATAGTGCACAAACCCCATTAACAAATAACAGTGTATTGGGCCAAATAGTCTGCAACATTCTCTCCCTAATAATAAATGGAGGCAGATGGATTCTGGGATAGACCTAAAGGCCAATAGCTAGCTTCTCCTAGAGAACATATCTGAAAAGTAGTCATTATCTAAAGAGGTCTCAATACTAGCACTAAAGCTATCCACCATAAATAATTTGCACAGAAAATAAACAAGAAAATAAGAAACCACAGCTGTAAAACACCCCCAAAAGTGCCCAACTCCCCCAAAGAAAATGGAGGGGGCACTGAGGTGGAAACTGCTTACTTAAATGCTACATAATGGTAACAGTGAAGGTAATAGTGGAGGTGACAACACAGATCAATAAGACCCTTGGAGAATTCAAAGCAGAAATGGTTGCTGATTTAATGAGTTAAGGACATTAATAAAACATATGACTAGTGAGTCTAGAGAAGGAGGTAATAAAAAATACAAGAGCTAAAAAAGGACATACAAGCCATAACTGCACAACATAGGAGATAACTGGATTCCATGAAACAGTTTCAAACAGAAATCCAGTAGGTTAAAAAGTTTGTTGCAAGGCAGCAGAATCAACGAATATGAGGACAGAATACCAGACCTATAAGACAGGAATGTGACTGATAATCAACTAAGGAGATACACCTTAAAAATAGCAAGGGAATATGAAAAATTGATCCAGAAACTGGTAGATGATCCAAGGAGACTAAGATTAATTGGAATCAATGAAAAATCAGAACATAGCAAAAAGGGCATAAAAAATCTGTTTACAGAAGTAATAGCAAAAAACTTTCAAGTAGAGAAAAATAATTTGATATACATATAACTGAAGCATACAGAACCCCAAAGAGCTATGATCAGAAAAGAACTACACCAAGACAGCATAGTCAAGATAACAGAAATTCAACATAGAAACAGAATCTTAAAAGCTGTTATGAGAAATACATCACCTATAAAGGAAAATACATCAGAATTATAGCAGATTTCTCAACACAAACCCTAACATGAAGAAAAGCTTAGTGTTTCAAGTCCTAAAAGAAAACTTCTAATATAGATTGATTTTTTGCACAAAATTAACTTTTCAAAATTGATGGGAAAATAAGACACTTGCATGATAAATAGTACTTAAAGAAATTTATGACCAACAAACCAGCACTCAAAACAAATTTTTTTAAGGATATCCTAAAAAGAAATAATGAAGATAACAATGCCAAAACCCCCAACAGAATGGACCCGCCAGGCCAGAAGGGAAGGAACAGGAGTCAACAGCAGGATAATAACATAATGACAAAGAGAAGTCAGTAATGCTCAATACTAGTTGATGGGAAGATCAACTAGCCACAAAATACACAATGAAATATCACAGCTGAACTAAGTCTTTGAATAAATGGACTTTATAGATATCAATAGTGTTCTACCTAATAACAACAGAATATACATTCTCTGCAACACCATGTGGTCTTCAAATAGACCACACACTATTCTATAAAGCATGCTTAAACAAATGTAAAAGAATCAAAATTACTCCAAGGATCTTATCAAAACATACCACAATGAAGATAGAAATCAAGGTGAACACGTGGAAAGTGAATAATAACCTCTCAAATAACCAATGAATCATAGAAGAAATTAGGCCAGGCGTAGTGGCACACACCCATAATCCCAACATTTGGGAGGCTGAAGTAGGAGGATCATTGTGAGTTTGAGACCCGCCTGGGCTACAAAATATGCTCTAGGCCAGCCTGAACTGCATAGTGAGATTCTGTCTCCAAAGAAAAAGACAAAAAAAAAAAAAAAAAAAAAAAAAAAAAAAAAAAAAAAAAAAAAAAAAAAAAAAAAAGAAAAAAGAAAAAAGAAGAAATTCGACAGTCACTATAATCAAACAATCATTCCAGTATGACATATTAGAACCTATGGGACATAAAGAAAGCAATCTTAAGAGGTAAGTTTATAGTGGTGAATCTCCATGTCAGAAAAACAGAGCAAGCTGGAATAAGTAACCTAAAGATGAACACTGAGGTTCTAGAAAAACAAAAACAATCCAAAGCCAACACTAGTACAAGGAAGGAAATTATAAGATTGTAAGAACAGAAATTATAAATTACAAGAACAGAAAGTAATGCAGTTGAGAAAAAAAAATACAAAGGATCAATGAATCAAACAGTTGGGTCTTTGAAAGATTAAACAAAACACACAAACCCTTAGCGAACCTTCTCAAAACAAGGAAAGGCAAGACTCAAATTCATGCAATTAGAAATGACAAAGGTGAGTTCACAGTGAATTCTGCAGAAGTCTAGAAGATCATCAGTAACTATTTAACAATTTTACCTGTACACTAGTAAAATTGGAAATTCAAAGGAAATGAAGATTCCTAGATACATATGAAATACCAAAGCTGAATCAAGAAGATATAAAAATCATAAATAATGCAATATCACTCAATCAATTTGAAGAAATGAAACCATTACCAACTAAGAAAAGCCCAGCTCCCAATGGATTTACTGCTGACTTCTACAAGAGCTGTAGAGAAGATCTAATGCCAGTACTCCTCAAACTATTCAATGAAACTGAAAGGACAGCAGTACTCACGAAGTCATTACTGTGACACCAAAACCAGAAAAGGACCCAAACAAAAGAGTGAACTACAGCTCAATCTCTTCAATGAACATCATCAATAAGATACTGTCAAATAGAATGTAGCAAATTATCATAAAGATTATAGACCACAACCATGTAGGATCCATTCCAGGGATGCATGGATGATTCAACCTACACAAATCAATAAATCTAATATACCACTTTAACAGAACCAAGGACAAAAAATCACATAATCACCTCAATAGATATAGAAAAAGCATTTGTCAAAATCTAACATTCATTCATGATAAAAATTCTAAACTACTAAAGAGAAAGTCTTTATCTCAATCTAATAATAGTTGTCTATGCCAAACAACAATCAAAATCATATTAAACTGGCAAAAATTTAAAGCTTTCACTCTAAAATCAAGAACCAGACAAGGACCCCCACTATCCCCACTTCAGTTCAATGCAGTTCTGGAAACATTAGCCAGGGCAATTAGACAAGAGAGAGAGACAAAAGGAGTATGGAGAGGAGAGGAAGAAGTTAATTATTTGCTGTTAACATTGTCCTCTATACAGAAAAACCCAAAAACTCCACCAAAAGACTCTTAGGATTAACTAATTCAGTAGTGTAGCAGGATCTAAAGTCAACATTCAAAAATCAATAGCATTCCTTTCCACTGTTAACAAATTTACTGAGAGAGAATATAGGGAAACAACACGTTTCATATCAGCATCAAGAAAAATGAAATACTTAAGAATTAACCTAACCAAGGAAGTAAAAGACCTTTCTAATGAAAACTACAGTATGCTAAGAGAGGATATCAGAAAAACAGAAAGATACCCTCTGTTTTTGGGTAGGAAACCAATATAGTGAAAATGTCCATACTAACAAACTGCTACACAGATTTAATGAAATACCAATCAAAATACCAATAGCATCTCTGACAAAACTAGAGAAAACAACCCTAAAATTATTATGGAACCAGAAATGACCAAAAATAGCAAAAGCAATTCTGGGCAACAAGGGCAAGTCAGGGCGGTATCACGATTCCTGACTTCAAATTATAATACAAAGCTACTGTGATAAATAGCATGGTACCGGCCAAAAAAAAAAAAAAAAAAAAAAAAGACCCAACGATCAATGGAACAGATTAGAAGAGGCAGAAACAACTCCAAACACACTCAGCCACCTTATTTTTGACAAAGGGGTTAAACACCTTCACTGGAGGAAATACAGCCTCTTTAACAAGTGGTGCTTGGAAAACTGGCTTTCCACATGCCAAAGATTGAACCCGGACCCAAATCTCTCACCATGCACTGAACTAAAATTAAAACAGATCAAATATCTAAATACTAAAACAAAAACAATGTACTGGGAGACAGAATATATAAAACTCTTGAAGACACAGGTGTAGGCAAAGACTATGAACAAAATCATGGTTCCACAGGAAATATTATAAAGCATCAACAAATGGGATCACAGCAAACTGAAAGGCTTCTGGACAGCAAAGGAAACTACTAACAGAGTGAAGATATAACCCACAGAATGGAAAATATATTTGCCAACTGTTCCTCAGACAGAGGAATGATATCTAGAATATTCTTTATGCTCAAATAATTAGATATGCCCAATTAAAAGACCCAAAAATGGGCATCTGAAATGAACAGACACTTGACCAATACAAACATGAAAAACTGCTTGACACAGCTGGCAACTCAAGAAATACAAATTAAAACAACAGTGACCTTCTGAGACTTCTGGGAAGATGGTAGAGTGGTGAACAGTAGAGAAACAGCCTCTTCAATATTTGGTGTCCAGACACTGGAATGTAGCAATGTGAGGAAGAGGAGGAGGAGGGAAATGGGTCCTTAAGACCCAGCAAAGATCTGAGGTGAGAACTAAAAACCACAGGACAGTGAAGAGAAAGACTTCAACAAAAGAGGAGGTGGCAGGTGGCACTTTCTCCCTGAGCCCTGACTCGTGGCATGGGAGGGGCAGCTCGAATCTGCAGATGCACAAAGACTGCTGGTGACCCCAGAGGCCTGGAATGGAGCAGGGGAGGCCAAGGCTGCGGTGTCTAGTGTTATCCAAGTGCAGACATCTTCCAGGAGAGAGCTACTGGCCAGCAGCCCTTTTGCAGAGGGGCCAACTGAGTTCGGAATACGGAACAGTCATGGGCTGGCTCCACGTGGTGGCTCCCAGTGTCGGGGGGGGGGGGGCGCAGAGCCGAGTTCAAGTGGGCAAGAGGACAAAGAGCTGAGTTCAAACCAGGCAGGGGTACATTCAAGCCAGTAGGAGGCACACAATGCTGCAGGCTGAACAAATCAGTTTCCAGCCTCACAGCCAGAATCCAGTTTCAACTTCAGTGGCACTGAATGTGTAGGCTTGCTGGGATCATCTACTACACCGGCACTAATCAACATGGATCTGGGCTCTGCATGCCTTTGTCTACCAGTGACAATGGAGACATGCTTTGAAGTACATGTTTTTCTCTTCTTTTCTTTCCTTTTTTTGTTTTAGGTTTAGCTTTTTCTTGATTGTTTGTTCTTGATTTTTTATACGCATCTCAGTATGGTTTCTAGATTTGTTCTTCTATTTTTTGTGAAACAGTCTCACTATGCAGTTGAGAATAGCCTTAAACTCACTAGGTAGCCCAGGTTGGCCTCAAACTTGCCATGATCCTCCAGCCTGAGCCTCCCAAGTACTGAAATTGCAGGTGTGCACCACCATGCTTGGCTGTTATTTTTATTCCTTCCTTTTCTCCTTCACCAGCTTCCCAACTTTTGCATAATATTCCTTTGTCTGCCAGCCATGTTTCTAATCTCCCCCTTTTCTCTATCCCCCTGTCCCCCAAACCTTTTAAGCATCCTTCCCTGAGAGTAAAACTGCTATATTCAGAGCATATTTACTGTATACAACTTTGTGGTTTGTTTTAGATTTTGTTATATAGCTATAAATATAGTTCATACAATTAAAGGTGGCAAATTGATAGTTACCACACTTGGTCATTTTCTCAGGTGCGTTTGATGTTATTTTTGTTGATGATTGTACTGCTTTAGCCAAACAGACATAATTTTTCTAATCAGTTGTTCTTCCCCAGTATGCCAAAACTGAGATTTCTTAAGGGTCATAAAACTATAGATCTAAAAACATCATATCACTCTGATATATGTGCACCCATGTTTATAGCAGCACAATTTGTAATAGCTAAAATGTGCAAGCAACCCAAGTGCCCATCCACAAAAGACTGGATTAAAAAATTGTGGCATTTTTATACAATGGAATATTATTCAGCTATAAAGAAAGACAATTTTGGGAACTTTGTAGGCAAGTGGACAAAACTGGAGTCCATACTCATAAGTGAAATAAATCAGCGATACATGTGCAGGCAACGTATTATATCACTGGTGTAAGAAC
>PVLD010027580.1:0-20548 GCA_004027595.1 Dinomys branickii | reverse complement strand
GGTGTTGTAGAAAGCTGTTGCCAATGACTATGAAAAGCAGAAATCAGCCAGCATCTTCATTTGGCCCACTCCATAAACAGAGCTGTAAAAACTAACTTCCTCCTGCCTAAACTCCTGCCACATAATGCAAACTCTTCCAGTGTATCAGCTGACTGTAGCAGAAGCCTTGTCTGCAGCAGGTAGGAATTCAGGAAGTAGTCTTTTGTTCTTACAACCAATTTGACTACAGATAATGCTTGCTGCCCCCCAGGGAGTGATTCTGTGACCCTTTCAGTTCTGTTGCCACATTTCTATGCAAGTCACTCAGGAACCCCTTCTCTATTGACACACACACACACACACACAAAAATACACACACTTTATGCTTTCCCACTTTTTTTTTTCCCACTTTCAACATTGTTATGGTTGATACATTGTATCAACTTGGGAAATCTAGGGGTTTGGCTGAGTGATTCAGCAGGAAGCCAGGATGCTTACTTTGTATACATCCTGAGCCTGTGGAAGAGGAAGGCATGGAGATTGTGTAAGAGCTACACGCCGTCTGGGAGAGGTAGCCTGTTTACAATGTAAGGGAAGGAAAGAGGCTGCTTGCCGGCCGTTCCTCACTAGCCAAGTATGGACTGAAACCTCCACAAACTGTAAGCTAAATAAACCTTTCCTTTCTTCATTTTGGTGTTGGGTATTTTGTCTCAGCAACGAGAGAAAAGTAACCAAGACAAACATCAACCCCTCAGGAATCTCATCATGATAGATGGGCTGAACAGCCATGTAGGGCACAGGATACAGACCATGCTTTTGACAGAGTAGAACCAACTGCTTCTGGAGTTGGTCAGCGATTTAGTGATACAGCAGAATGAGAATGGAGAGGAAAAGGACTCACTTCTTCCATCTAATACTAAAAAAAGAAGAAAGAAAAAATGAAGTTGTTATATCCACATTTGAAGCACCCTATCATTAGAAAGTTTAAGCAATTTAACTGTGTCTGCTGTGCTTTCAAACATCCTAAGACTCCCTTTTGACGTGACCTGCCTTGACCCATTTCAAAGCTTGATGTTTATTCTTAGTTACTTTTCTCTCATTGCTAAGACAAAATACCCAACGCTCAGAATTAAGGAAGGTAAGGTTTATTTAGCTCACAGTTTGTGAAGGTTTCAGTCCATACTTGGTTGGCTCCAAGGCAGAGTGACACGTGGCACAGGGCAACAGTTCATGGCTGAGGGAGATAGCAAAAGCAACAAGAGCAAAGGGAAGGAGTGCTGGCAAGCAGCCTCTTTCTCTCCCATATGCAAAACTACTCATGCCAGGGTGGGTGTAGCACTCATACCCATAATCCGAGCATTAGACCATGGATGGATCATAAACTCTAGAAGCCCGTCCCCATGACTGCATAAGGCTTTTGGGGGACATACAGACACAAACCTTAACATTCCACCCATGGCCCCCAAAGACTCACGTACATCCCTTTACGCAAAAGACGTTTTATTTATCTTTAAGAGTTGCCAAAGTCCTAACACTTGCAACATTGCTGAAAAGTCCAAGTCCCACATCTCCTCAGAGATGTAAGGCAAACTCTTAGTGTGAGCTCCTGCACAAATGAAAAGTTAAATACTTACAACATTCAATGGCACAGAATAAACATTAGCATTCCAAAAGGTACAAATCAGGATACAGAACATTAAGACCAAAGCAAGTCCAATATCCAGCAGGGCAAACATTAAGTCCTGTAGTTCCACATCCAACATCTGAAGCAATCTCTGGCACATTATGAGCTCCAAAGGGCTTGTGTGACTCAACCCCTATGGCACATCTGGTGGTTACAGCTCCTGAGGCTTCTTTCTTAGGCCCCCTTTGCTCCCTTCTTGTAGCTTTCCTTAGAAAATCCACATTCCTGGCTTTTCCAAACTTCTGAGGTCTCCATTGCACTTTTCACTTCACACTCACAACTTCACACACTGCTCTCTCAGGGGAATGCTGCCTGGCCTCCCAGGCCTTCTGAAATCTAGGTGGATGCCTTCTTAACCTCGGCTCTCTTGCATTCTGTATGCATCTAAAGCCAGTGCCACGTGGATGATGCCCAAGTCTGCTGCTATCTGGAGCAGTAGCCAAGCTTTCCTCTCTCTTGGCCGTAGGGGTCAAGTGCCTGGATCACTCGGCACTCTGAACTGAATCCTGAGGGGCAAATTCTCTATGCTGCCAGCATTCTGGAACCCGGTGCTCTGTGGTTTTCTCCTCAAAGCAAAATCTTTCACCTTTGCAGTTTTGAGGCTGCAAGGGTGGAGAATTGCTGCTTCTTGTAATGCCCTCCGGCCATGTTTTATATTCTTCAGTCCCTTCTCAACAAGGGAAATCTCATCTCTATCTTTGCAGTCCACAGCTTTACTGGAGCTTTCTTCCTGGCCAAACTCACAATGTTTTAAATCATCCTTCTGGGCTCTTTGCTCTTGATTCTCAACATAAATCTGGCTAAAAGTCCCCAACAATAGCCATGCCACTGCCTTAACATTAACTGCCTGGAAATTTCTTCTGCCAGATTAATTAGTCCACTGTCCTTAATCTCAGTCTTAGTCAAAGTCTCTGGACACAAGCAAAATGCACACAAACTTTCTGCCAAGCTATAACACACATCATCTGAAGTTCAACAACCAGTGTAGTCCTTCTTCCCATCAGAAACCTCCCGAACCCGGTCTTTAATGGTAGGATTTCTATCAGCCTTCTGGTCTTCTGAGCTCTGAGCAGAATCGCCCATGCAGAGCAGCCAAAGACGTTCCAGCTCTACTCTTACTGGTGACATCTCTTAACCTTTCCAAACTCTTTCCACAAGCCATTTCCCAAGGCTCTTGAACCACAAGGTCAATTATAGTCACAGCAACGACCGTACTCCTCTGGTACCAAATTCTGCCTTAGTTACTTTTCTCTCTTTGCTGAGACAAAATTCCCAATGACCACCATTAAGGAAGGAAAAGTTGATTTAGCTCACAGTTTGTGAAGGTTTCAGTCCATACTTGGCTGGCTCCAAGACCGCAACATTTATTAAAAATAAGTTTTATTCATATTTTAACAATTGGCCCTCTCCAGTTTATTTTCCACATTGCAACTGTCACAGGGAAGTGACTTCCAACCTGTTAGATGTCAAATGGCTGAATTCGTGTCTCAATAATCAAAGAATGGATAGTAGGACAAGGAAATTAAGAGTAGGAAAAATTATTGGGAGAAAGTCCCTGAAAGACAGGAGGGGGCCTGAAAATAGGTTTTGTCTGAGGCTGTTTGTCCTGGGGTAATTTATACACAGAATTACAACTTGGATAATTATGGCTTAAACTACAATTTAATTAATTAAACTTAATTTAATTAATTTATTTATAAGACTACAAGTATAGTAGCTTAGCTAATATCTATCCATTAGTGCAGTGAGGCACATAGAGAGGGTATACTACTGTGTGAATCACCAACTTCAGCTTATCTATATTTCTGATGTAGAAAAATCAAATGCATTTTGGGGAAGGATAAAAATGTGGGTCAAGGTGTTCTGGAAACCCCAGCTATATATCTGATACCTTATCTAGGTTCATAGAACCAGGTAATACTGATTACAGTAAAATATCAAGCTGCTATCTCTCTCTAGGGAGGCTTGAAGGCCTGGATCTCTTCCAATTTGTCTACAGACACAATTATTTTTGAGATAGGGTGTCACCATGCAGCCCAGGCTGGCCTTGAACTCACTATGTAGCCCAGGTTGGCCTCAGACTCATGGTGATCCTTCTGCCTCAGCCTTCCGAGTGCTGAGATTACAAACATACACCACCACAACTGGCTCCAAACACAATTTTGATGTGTCTCATCTTTGAAGGCCCTCCTTTGAGGGAACTATCCCTCTGGCTGCCTGTTAAATTCCATCTAACCTGAATATACAATATAACCACAGATATGTTTGGAAGATAGATGAAATCACTTCCCCATTTATAGCTTTCCAAGACTTTCCCTTTACTCTTAAGAAAGTCCCAAATCTGCCTTAACATCATCTACACAGTCCAGAGTTCTCTGACCCCTGTCTTTCTATCTAGCCTCAAGTAGGCAACCATCCCTCTCATTTATCAGGCTCCACCCCTTTCATCCCTTGAATATCCAGAGCTCCCTCTCTCCTGACAGCTTTTGCACAGGCAGCCATCTCTGCTGGAATGCTTTCACCAGTCTTCGCTATTCATCCTTCAGATCTCAGCTTAAATGTCACTTCCTCAGATGAGATCAGGGCTCCCTGTCATTGTGCTCCAAATAGCCTATTTTAATTACATCCTAGGGTACTGGCAGATGAGGTTAGTAATCATAGAGAATGGCACAAGTCCAAGGAGACTGAGGATGATCTAATATTATTTTGCTTTTCAAAAATGGGAAGTAGGTGTATTTTAGTAATCATATCAAAGCAAGGTTCTAGAACTAACCATTAATGGGATGGACTTGGACTGGGAATCTGGTCCTTCCCTAACTTTCATGAGGTCCTGAATTCTCTCCCCAGTGTGGCAAAAAAATATTTTTAATCACAGTGGAAGGGAAGAGGTGATCATTAAGAACCAAAATGGGTTTACTGGAACGTAGCTCAGCCTTCAAGATATTTAAGAAATTATTTTTATTTCAAAATTTCACACCCTGCCAAAATATATTGGAAAGTTAGACAGAGCAGAGGTTAGAAACTACAATTTCAAGCATAGGTAAAAATTACTATTATTTTACTTCAAAATAAGGAGCTAAATAGCTGAAGAAATAGCTAAAACAGTGAAAAGCATTTGTTTCTAAGAACACCATTTGAGAGAGGGAAAGAACAGGGTAAGGAATTTTTTTTCCTTATGGAACTTTTAACTATGTGCATACATGATTTTTATAAAAATTATTTGAGACTATAAATAAGCATTTATTTATAGGAATAACAGGAACTCATGATATAGAACCTCCAAATCATATAGGAGAAATAAATGTAACTTCTATCCTGCTAGATGTCCAATACGCCCAGTCTGTGTTCCCTGAAGTCGAAGAATGAATTTTAAGGAACAACGGAAGAATAGGAAATTTTAGTGGGGGAAGATAACTCCTAAAAAACACAGGAGGGGACCTAGAAAAGGGTTCTCAATAGCCCACTTCTCAAAGGAAATTTTACAGAACAAAATCACAAACTAGGTACAAAATCACAAGGTAGGTACAACATGGGACAAAACTATGATCAACCAATAAAATTACAAGTATAGTCACTTAGGTAATGTTGATCCAGTGGGGAAACAAGTCACGTATCAAGTATAAATGGAAAGAACAAGGACTACTTATTTGAAGAGGTGAGTCAGAAGGTCCTAGTCACCTACCTGGGTGACTGATGCCTATCTAGACTTTATTGGACCAGATGATATCAAACATAGTGTATTGCTTATCCATGGGGGAGGCATGTAGGCCTAGTCATTCTGTCTTTATCTTGAGGACTGGCCCCTAATGGATATACCTCCAGCCACAGCTGTAATATGGTCTCACTCTATGCACTGACTCCCTTGAGGGTCTAGCCCTGACTTACTATAATATTTCTACCGAACTTAGCTGTCTATAATAGAACAGATCCCAGGTGGGACCATGAGCAACCCAGCAAGTCTCTGGTGGGGGCCTATACAATGGGCAGGTAGGACCAGTGGCATGGAAAAGTCTGAAACAGCAATGAGAATACAAGACAGCAATTAGTAAGTTAAATGAACCAGTGTTGGTGCACAAACACACAAAATATAAGTGGGCAGGTGGGGTCTCCATTTTATATGAAAATGCTCAGGAGAACTCCAGCAACCAAAGACCAGTCTCAGCTCCCACATTCAAAGGCCAAGTTCAGCCCCATAACCTGCACAAATCCCACCACAAACTTGGCTGGATCACACAAAACATTTCTTTGATCCAACTTGGACCTACCACAGAACTGTAGATGCCAGAGGAATTTTACCACTTTTATATTTTTCTGTTTGTTTGATTGGTTTTCCTTTTTCTGTCCAGTAGGAGTTTGTTTTGTTGCTGTTTTTTATTTTGGTTTTTCTTTGTTTTGCTTTTTATGCTTATTTTTGTTTTTGTATTTCTCTATTTTTTTCTATTTTCTCTTTCTTCCATGACAGATTTATTAACTTTCTTTTTGTTTTCTTCTAGTGGTCTTCTGTCTGTCTTTTATCAACTACATCACTTAATTTTATACTTGCGTGTAAGTAAACATTGACTCTTCTCTTTCTGGTTCACTTCAATACTCCTTTTCTTTCTCTTCTATTCTGTCCCTCCTGTGTCTTCCAGTTTCCCAAAACTTGGGTGATCATCCTTTGCCCTCTAGTCTTGCACCTACTATATTTAAACTCATTCATGTCTCTATCTTGCCTCTTCTCCCTTTTGACCCATCCCCACAAAAGGGTGAAATCACCCCACTGAGGGGAAAATCATTGCATACAAGTTCATTCTGTTATATAACTGTAGAACTTGCTTGTATGGTTAAAGGTATCAGGTTAATAGTTACCACAGTTTGTCAGTAGTTAGGCTGTGATTGAGACTATTGTTATTACTAATTGCACTACTTTAGCCAGGATTTCAGACCTGTTATAATCAGTTTTTCTCTACTGTATGACAACACTGTGGTTGTATGGGGTTATAACCATTACTATAATTCAGTACAAAAGGACAGGGTGCTGAGCCAAATAGCTAGCAACTTCTCATCCTTAATATATTGGGAAGGTAAGTTCTTGGGGTACACTCAAAGACCAAGAACCATCTACATCCAGAAGACATCCCTGAGGATCAGAGTTCCTAAGGAAGCCTTGATGCTAAGGATAAGGCTATCTCCATAAGAAATCTATAAGCTTCAAAACAGAAAACAAAATAAAATAAAGATAAAAATAGAAAATGACAAAACACAGAAACAAAATGCAATCCCAGACCCTTAGCCAACACAGGACAAGTCCAGAGCACAATGAGATAGAAGAAACCAAGCCAACCACTGGAAATTTCTGAAATTATAGCAACAGAAGTGAAAAAACAAACGGAAGAGACCATAGAAAAAATAATCTCTTTTTGTGCAAAAACAAATGATGATCAAAATGAAAGACTTTAAAGCAGACATAGATTTAAAAAAGGATCTCAGGGAAATGATGGAAACCATGAATGCCCAACACAGGAAAGAAATGGAACCCATAAAGTAGATCCAAACAGAAATCTAGGAGATTAAAAACTCCATTGAAAGTATATACAACAGGGGGCTGGGGATATAGCTCAGTGGAATAAGTGCCTGCCTAGCAAGCGCAGGGTCCTGAGTTTGATCCCCAGTACCGCCAAAAAAAAAAAAAAAGAAAGTATATACAACAGATCGAACAAAGGCAAGGATAGAATATCAGATCTAGAAGACAGGATTGTGGCTAGTGACCATGAAAAGAAATATATCTTAAAAATAGCAAGAAACCATGAAAAATCAAACCAACAGCTACATAATGAAGCAAAGAACCACATAACATTGATTAGAGTCAGTGAGAAAGCTGGAGATAGTGCAAAGGCCATAAAAAAACCTCTTCACATAAATAATGGCAGAAAACTTTGCAAATATGGACAAAGAGTTTGACATACAAATAAATGAAACATATAGAACTCCAAATAGCCATGGCCAAAATAAATGTACACCAAAGCATATAATAATCAAGATTCAAGAAATTCAATATAAGAACAGAATATTAAAATCAACTAGAGAAAAGAAACAAATCACCTATAAAGGAAAGCCCATTGGAGTCATAGCAGATTTCTCAACACAAGCCCTCAAATCAAGGAGAGATTGGAGTTAAAAACAAAACAACCTTCAACTCAGATGGATGTACCCCCACAAAACTATGTTTCAAAATCAATGGAGAAATAAGATACATTCATGACAAAAAACATAAGCTCCTCTATTTTTTTATTTTTCATGAAGGAATTTATGACCATCAAACCAGCTCTTCAGAATACTCTGAAAGATATATTACAAAGAGAAAATGAAGACCACAAGCACAAGAACACAAATAGAAAGAAGCCACCAGGCAAGGGAAGCAATTCAACAGAGGGGAAAGGCAGGGAACCAACAACAAGAAAATACCATGAAAAATATAACCCAGTACATATCAGTTATAACCATCAATATAAACGGTCTCAACTCACCAATCTAAAGAAATCAACTGTAAGAATGGATCAAGAGGGCTGGGGATATAGCTTAGAGGCACAAGTGCCTACCTGGCAAGCCCAAGGTCCTGAGTTCGATTCCCAGCACCAAAAAAAAAGAAAAAAGAATGGATCAAGAAGCAAGATTCAACAATATGTTGCATTCAGGAAACACGTTTAACTAAGAAAGAAATTCATAGACTGAAAGTCAAAGGATGGAAAACAACACTGTATGCCACAGAAATCCAGAAAAAAGTAGAGGTAGCTATTCTACCTGCAGACAATGTGAACTTCAAGACTGACCAAAAGAGACAAGGTCATTACAAACTTGTTAAGGGAAACTCCAAAAAGAAGAGATAACAATCATAAATATATATGCACAAGCACTGGGGCACTCAACTACATAATACAGATATTAGCTGACATGAAAAATCAAGTAAGCACTAACAATTTTAATGGAGGACCTTAAACTCCACTCTCACAAATACATAGATTAACTGGACAAAAAACTAACAAGGAAATATCAGAATTAAACCAAACCTGTGAACAAATGGACTTAGTAGATATCTACAAAGTGTTCCACCCCACAACATCAGAATACACATTCAGCTACACATGGCATGTTCTCCAAAATAGACCACAATTAGCCCATAAAATATGTTTAAGTAAATGCAGAGGGATAGAAATTATCCCATTCATATTATCTGACCATAGTACAACAAAACTGGAAATCAACATCAAATGAAACCACAAAAGCTCCATAAACACATGAAAATTAAACACTGTCCTGAACACCCAGTGAGTGACAGAGGAAGTTAAAGTAGAAATTAAACAGTATCGTTGAGACCATATCACCTTGTCTATAGATTAGTTGTGATTGTACTATTTTCTATGATAATGGGTGTCTGTTTGTCAATATGTTTTTGTACTTTTATGTTTCTAAAATAAAAAAAAAAGAAATTAAACAGTATCTACAATTAAACAATAATGCTGGTACAACATAACAGAACATGAGGTATACAATGAAAGCAGTGTTATAAGGGAAATTTTTGTGATAAGTTCTCACATCAGGAAAACACAGTGAGCTCAAATAAACAACCTAATGTTGAATCTCAAACATCTAGAAAAAGAAGAACAAATCAAACCCAAAGCTTATAATGGGAGGCAATGATAAAGATAAGAGCAGAAACTAATGCAATGGAGATTAAGGAAATAGTATAAAGAATCAATGAATTGAAAGTTGGTTCCTTAAAAGACTAAATGAAATTGATAAACCCTTAGCCAACCTTATCAAAAAGAGAAAAGACTCAAATTCAAGCAATCAAGAATAAAAAGGAGAAAATCTCAAGGGATCCTGCACAAAGATCATCAGTAACTATTTCGAGAACTCGTACTCTCATAAGATGGAAAACAGAGAAGAAATGGACAAAATGCTAGACACATATGAATTGCCAAAACTGAATCAAGAAGATATAACAATTCTAAATAACTTGATATCTGTCAATAAAATTGAAAACATAATTAAAAACTTACCAACAAAAAAAGCCTACATCTTAATGGATTAACTATTGAATTCTACAAAAATTAGAGAAAACTAATGCCACTAATGCTGAAACTCTTTTATAAAATTGAAAGGGAATCAATACTTCCAAAAGCATTGTTGAAAACAAATACTATCCTGATACCAAAACCAGAGAAAGAACTAATCTAAAAAAGATTCTGTAAAAAAAAAAACTACAGGCCAATCTCCCTAATGAACATAGATGCAACAATCCTCAACAAGATACTGACAAACAGAATGCAGCAAATCATCAAATGGATTATACAACATTACCAATTAGCATTCATCCCAGGGAGCAGGAGTGGTTCAACATATGCAAATCAATAAATGTAATATACATCATAATAACAGAGCCAAAGACAAAACTTACATGATCATCTCAATAGATGCAGAAAAAGGATTTCACAAAGTCCAATGACCATTCATGATAAAAGAAAACCCTACAGAAAATTGGAATAGATGGTCTTTATCTCAATCTGATAAAATCCATCTATGACAAACAGCTATTATCATACTAAATGGTTAAAAACTGAATCAGGAACAAGACAAGGATGTCTACTCTTACTACTGCTATTTAATATAATTATGGAAACATTAGCCAGAGCAATTGCACAAGAGTAAGAACTAAATATAGGAAGAGAAGAAGTTAAATTATCATTATTTGTGGATGACATGATACTCTACATAGAGGACCCCCAAAACTCAATGAAAACACTCCTAGATTTAAAAACAAATACATCACTACACTACAAATTCAGTAACGTGGTTGGGTACAAATTCAACACTCAAAAATCAATAGCATTCTTGTCCACAAACCACAAATTCAATGAGAGAGAAATTGAGAAAATCACACTGTCCACAATAGCTTCCAAATAAATGAAATATTTAGGTATCAATCAAAGGAGTTAAAAGATATATACATTTAAAAGTATAGTACTTTTTAAAAGGAGATAAAAAAGGATATCAGAAAAGGGAATTATATCCCTTGCTCATGGATAGGAAGAACCAACATACTGAAAATGCCTATATTCTCAAAATTCTTTTACAGATTTAATGCAATCCAGATCAAAATACTATTAGCATATCTTACACAACTAAAGAAAATATAACCAAAATTCATTTGGAAAAAGAGACCTAGGATAGCAAAAGCAATTCTGAGCAACAAAGGCAAGTCAGAGGATGTCTCAATCCCTGACTTGAAATAATACTACAAAGCTACTGGCAAAAAAAAAAAAAAAGACCTGAGGATCAGTAGACATGTTAGAAGATACAGACATGACTACAAACACTCAGCCATCTGATCTTTGACAAAGGGGCCAAACATATTCACTGGAAGAAAGAAAGATAGCCTCTTCAATAAATCATTCTAGAAAAACTGGCTCTCCACATGCCAAAGACTACAACTACACACATGTCTATCACCATGCACTAAACTAAAGTCAAAGTCAATCAAAGATCTAAATACTAAAACCAAATCATTAAATCTACTAGAAGAGAAAATATGTAGAAAACATGAAGACATAGGTATAGGCAGAGACATCATGAATAAAACCCAGATCACATGGAAAATACTTCAAGTAATCAACAACTGGGATTACATCTTATTAAAAAGCTTTTGCACATCAAAAGAAATCATCAGCAGAGTGAAAAAAGAACCCAGAGATTGGGGAAAAAATTTGGCTAGTTGTCCCTCAAACAAAAGACTAATATCAAGAATGCATAAGGAATTGAAAAAAAATCAGAATCACCCAAGTTAAAAGACCCAATCCAAAAATGGGTATCTGAGATAAATATGCACTTCTCAAGTGAAGAAATACAAATGGCAAATGATATAATAGCAACTATTATGAAATCAACCAATAACAAATGATGGAGGGACTGTAGGAAAAAGAACCCTTCTTCATTATTGGCAGAAGTGTAGACTGGGGCATCCATTGTGAAAATCAGCATGGAGAATCCTCAAAAAACTAGGATTAGAGGTCCCATTCAACCCAGGTATTCCCCTTCTGGGTATCTACCTGGAAGAATTAAAAACATCATACCACAGTGATATGTGCACACCCGTGTTTATAGCAGCACAGATTTTAATAGCTAAACATTGGAAATACCCCAAGTACTCATCAATCAAGGAGCAGATAAAAAAGGAGTGGTCTTTTTATACAATGGAGTACTACTCAGCCATAAAGAAGGATAAACTTGAGACTTTTATAGGTAAATGTATGTAACTTAAGAACATACTTATAAGTGAAATAAATCAGACTCACATGTGTAAACATTGTATTGTCTCCCTGGTGTGAGAAACTGAAGAGTAAATAAGGTCCAAAATATAAAATACATATTATGAAATGGAAAGAAATTGTTAAACAGGAAAAGAATTAGCCAGGGGAAAGGGGAAAGGAAGGAAAGGACAGGGGAAAAAAGGGGGAAAGGAAGGAGGGGAAAAAGAAAAAATATAAGATAGTTATATTAATAGTTTCTTTTAGTTCATTGAAATGAAAATCTTGTGCTAATATGTTTGGAGAAGTTTTTATGCCCATATCTTATACTCTGTGTAAGTACTTTGAAGATAACTATAAGCAATGAATTAACTATTATTATTTTCCTAGCATTTTGTCTTGAATTTTTTTCTTGTAAAAAAAAATGGTAGGAGAACATTTTAACTAAGAGAAATGGCAAAGATGTGAAAGGGAAAACATTCCAGGAAATAGTATATTGTTGATAAACCTTCCTGGAGGAATAATGAGCTCCTGTTGAAGAGTGATAAATGATTTTTTTACAGAATTAGTGATTGAACCAAGGGTCTTTTACTGTATATGCTAGGCAAGCTTTCTATTGCTGAGCCACACCTCCATCCCCAATGATAAAATTTTAGTTCTGCATTTTCTGCAAGCTACTTCATTGTACATTCCACCATGTAAAAAATAAACCAAGAAAAGGGAAGACATGGGGTCCAGAAAACAAGGAAAAATGTCACAGAGAGCGAAAGGATTTAGTTATCTGGATGATAATGAATGGCTGTGAGCACAGGAGAATGGGAAGATAAAGGATCCAGGGGAGATGCTCTAGAAAAGCAAAAAAGAGAACAATTGATACATTACCCATTGTGTATGATTATGCAGAGCACAGCATTCAAAAAGGTTTTAAAAGTTCTATGGGAAAATTTGTGAAGAATTAGTGATAGACACAGAAAATAAAGCAAACTATCAAAATAAAAAAGAGAAAGTTGCTCAAAAAATCATGCTAAAATACTCCTTGGCTCCACAGTCATAGACATGTGCACAGTAAAAGCAATTGAAAGACTGCCTTGGAGTTAGGGATGTAGCCCAGTGGGAGAGTATATGCTTAGTATACTCTAAGCCGTAGGTTCCATCTCCAGCATGCCCTCCAAAAGAAAAAGAAACCACTGCCTCACTGATGTACTAAATTAAAACTCTTGTAGGATTAAGGGAGAACAAGTTGGTGAGGACTATGTTGTAAGGGAACGAAATCTTTTTCTTCCAAAATAAAAAGGAAGTAAATCCCATCTACAAATTGAAAGATCAAGAAATATTGAAATAAGTACGTTATGTAGAAATATGGGAGTGAATACTAGAACAGCTAAAATTATTCAAAGTAGTTTCTCCAGTAGTACAGATCAAAAGTTGGGAGAGATGCAGCTAGATCTGGTTTTTATTTATAAACCTTTTAAATCTATTTAACTTTTTACTTTGAATATGCATTACTTTAAAAAGTAAAAGTTAATTTTAGAAAAATGAATAACATTTTGAATGAGCAGAAAGGAAGGGGAGGATTCTAGCCAAGAGAAACAGTAAAGACACTAAGTAGTAAATAGACTTCTCCCTAGGTGAACTGAGTCCATACTGGGGAGTAGTAACAGAAATTTTAATAGGTATCATTTATTGAGCCCTTGCTATGTGTTAGGCACTATGCTACAACCTTTACACACATGATCTCATTTATACTCACCAAATTCATAAGTAGAGTGATTATCCCGCATTTTATAGACAAAGACATTGATAGATTATAGAACTTGCCTAAAATCCCAAGTTGAAAGTAAAAAGTGAAAGTGGTCCATTTGTCTCCAAATCCATACTCATTTATTTATTTATTTATTTGTTTGTTTCTTTATTTATTATTTTAAAGATAAAAGAATGAAAAATATTTTAAAACACACATACATTTAGAGAGCAACACAAAACAATATAAGCAATACAGAAGGTGATAGGAAATCAACAAGCAGACAAGGTGATAGGAAATTAACAATTGTTTTTATATTACATATTATATCTCTAATTGGATGCTCGGATAAACAAGTATAGGCATGTAAGATTGATCAAACACTTAAACATTAACTGTTCATTTCAGTAGAGCAATAAAAGTCAGTAGTACAACTATGTTAGCTATCCCGTATACACATATATATGTATTTTCCACATTCTTTACTCTTTTCCCTCATCCCAGTTGTTCTTTCCTTTTGATCAGTTTCCTTTTGTTTCATAATGTCTGTTGTACCTCCTAGATTTTATTCACTCTTTCAGGTTCTTACACTAGTGAGACAGTACTGTGTTTACACATGCAGGTCTGATTTATTTCACTTATGAGTATGGTCTCTAGTTGTGTCTATTTACCAATAAAAGCCTCAAGTTTATCTTTCTTTATAGCTGAGTAATATTCCATTATATAAAAATACCACAACTTTTTAAATTCATTGCTCAGTGGACGTCAATTTGGATTGCTTCCACCGTTTAGCTATTACAAATTGCACTGCTATAAAAATGAGTGCACATATATCTCTGTGATATGATGTTTTTAGTTCTTCTTTGAAAATACCCAGAAGGGGAATAGCTGGGTTGAATGGGACCTCTCCTAGATAGCTGAGAAATCTCCAAACTGATTTCCACAGTGGTTTCACCAGTCTACACTCCCACCAACAGTGGAGAAGGTTTTCTTTTTCTCCATAGCCTCACTAGCATTTGTTATTGGTTGATTTCTTAATGATAGCCATTCTTAAGGGGGTGAAATGAAATATCAGTGTTGCTTTAATTTGCATGCCATGAATGACTAATGATGTTGAGAAATTTCTCATGTATTTATTTGACATTTGTATTTCTTTATCTGAGAAATGTGTATTCATCTCAAATCCCTTTTAGGATTGGGTCTTTGAATTTGAGAGGTCTGATATTTGTTTAATTCTTTATATGTTCTAGATAGAAGTCCTTTGTCTGTGGGATAGATACAATTTTTTCCCAACTTGTGGTTTTTCTTTTTACTCTGCTGGTGACTTCTTTACATGTGCAAAAATTTTTCAGCAAGAGGAGATTCCAGTTGTTGATTCTTTGAACTGTTGCCCCTGCAGTTTGGTTTTTGTTCACGAACTCTCAGCTTACTCTTGTCTTCAAGATTTTTACCTACTTTCTCTTCCAGTAGATATACTGTTTCTGTTTTAATATTTAGATCTGCAATCCATTTTGATTTGAGTTTCATACATGGCAATAGACATGGGTCTAGTTTTAGTCTTCCGCATGTGGTGACCCAGTTTTTCCAGCACCATTTATTAAATAGGCTATCTTTCTTCCAGTGAACTTGTTTGGCTCCTTTGTCAAAGATAAGGTGGCTGACTGTGTTTGTGGTTGTGGCTGCATCTTCCAGTCTATTCCCTTGGTCCTGAGGTCTGTTTTTTGCCAGTACCATGTTGATTTTATCACAGTAGTTTTGTAATATAATTCCAAGTCAGGGATTATGATGCCATCTGCTTTGTCTTTGTTGCCCAGGACTTCTTTTGCTATTCTGGTCTCTTCTGGTTCCAGACGAATTTTAGGAATGTTTACTCTAGATATGTGAGGTATTCTAATGGTATTCTAATTGGAATTGCATTGAATCTGTACAAACAATTTAGCAAGTGTGGCCATTTTCAAAATGTTGGTTCTTCCTATCCATGAGCAAGGAATATCTTTCCATTTTCTGAAATCCTCTTTGATCTCTTTTTTCAGAGTAGTGTAATTTTCACTGTATAGAACTTTTACTTCTTTTGTTAGACTGATTCCTAAATACTTCAGTTTTTTGGATGATATTGCAAAAGGTATGGTTTCCTTAATTTCTCTCTCACTGTGCCTGTTGTTTGTGTATAGGAATGCAATTGATTTTTGAGTATTTACTGTTTATTGAGCTACATTACTGAATTTCTTGATTAATTCAAGGAATCTTCTGGTGGAGTTTTTGGGGTCTTCCATGTAGAGTATGATGTCATCTGCAAATAATGCAAATTTCACTTCCTCCTTTCCTATTCTTATTCTTTTTATATCTCTCTCTTGTTTAATTGCTCTGGCTAATGTTTCCAGAACTATGTTGAACAGGAGTGGTGACAGTGGACATACTTGCTCCTGATTTTAAAATGAAAGCCTTTAGTTTTTGTCCAGTTAGTATGTTGGCTGTTGGTTTGTCATAGATGGCTTTTATCTGATTGAGGTAAAGACCATCTGTTCCTATTTTATGTAGGGTTTTCATTATTAATGCGTGTTGAATTTTGTCAAAAGTTTTTTCTCCATCTATTGAGATGAATATGTGATTTTTATCTTTGTTTCTGTTTATATGGTGTATTACATTGATTGATTTGCATATATTGAACCAGCCCTGCATCCCTGGGATGAATCCTACTTGGTAATGGTGTATTATCTTCTTGATGATTTGCTGAATTCTGTTTGCTAATATTTTATTGAGTATCTTTGAATCTATATTCATTAGGGAGATTGGTCTGTAGTTCTCATTTTTAGTTGGGTCTTTCTCTGTTATCCATATAATACTTGCCTCCAGAAATGAGTTAGGAAGAATTGCTTTCTTTTCAATTCTCAATGAAGAGTTTGAGGTCTATTGGCATTAACTCTTCTCTGAATTTCTTATAGAATTCAGCTGTGTATCCATCAGAACCTGGCCTTTTCTTTGTTGATAGATTTTTAATCACATTTATATTTCATTAATTGATATTAAGTTGTTCAGAATTTTTATATCTTCTTGGTTCAGCTTTGGTAATTCAAACATACCTAGCAATCTGTCCATTTCTTCTGTGTTTTCCATCCTATGGGAGAGAAGATTTTCAACATAGGTATTGATGATTTTCTGAATTTCTATAGGCTCTGTAATGATTTCACCTTTTTCATTCCTTATAGCTTAAATTTGAGTTTTTCCTTTCCTTTTTTTGAAAAGATTGGCTAGGGTTTTTATCAATTTTATTTATTCTTTCAAAGAATGAACTCTATGATTCATCAATTTTTTGTAGTTTTCCTTATCTCAATTGCATTTATATCTTCCCTGATCTTTAAAGCTTCCTCCCTTCTTTGGGCATTGGCCTTAACTTGTTCTTCTTTTTCTAAACATTTGAGGTGCAGCATTAGGCTATTTATTCTCATTCTGTTTTCCTGATATGTGAGCTCACTGCTATAAACTCTCCTCTAAGGACTGTTTTTAGTGCATCCCACAGATTCCAGTAAGTTGTATTTATGCTTTCATTTGCTTGTAGATATTGTTTAACTTCTTCTTTCATTTCTTCTGTGACCCATTAGTTGTTCAGGAGCCTATTATTTAATTTTCCATGTGTTTATGGAGTTCTTCTGGTAGCTTTTCTCATTAATTTCCAATTTTATTGCACTATGGTCTAATAATAAGCATGGGATAATTTGAATTCCTTTGCATTCAGTTAAGCTTGTTCTATGGGCTAGTATGTGGTCTATTTTAGAGAAAATCCCGTGTGCAGCTAAGAAGAATGTGTATTCTGATGTTGTGGGGTGGAACACTCTGCAAACATCTACTAAGTCCATTTGTTCACAAGTTTTGTTCAATTCTGCTATTTATTTGCTGATATTTTTGTCCCATTGACCTATCTGTTTGTTTCAATGCTTTTTTATGGTCCCCCATTACAACAACATTTTAGTTATTTGATTTTTCATGTCTATTAAGATTTGTCTTACATAGTTAGATGCTCCCATGTTTGGTTCCTATATTTTTATGACTGTTTATCTTTCTCTTGAAGTTTTCCCCTGACAAGTATGTAGTGACCTTCTTTAACTCTTTTAATCATTCTTGGTTTGAAGTTCGCATTGTCTGCAAACAGCATAGCTACCCCTTTTTTCTGGGTTTCTGTTGTTGAAAGGATTGTTTTCCATCCTTTGCCTTTCAGTCTATGAATTTCTCTTTGAGTTAAATATGTTTGTTGTATACAGCATATTGTTGGATTTTGTTTCTTGATCCACTCTACCAATCTACTTCTTTTGACTGGTGAAATGAAGCCATTTACATTAAAGGTTATAACCGAAATGTGTTGGCTTATCTTTGTCATGTTATTTAACTGTTGTTGGTTTGCTGCTTTTACTCTCTTTTTAACTGCTTATGCTGTAAGGTGGTTCCTTTCTATTGTTGTTCTTGAAATTGTGATTATTTTATGTCTTTCTAGAATATCTTTTAGTATTGTTTGTAGGGTTGTTTTGGTGCTTGTGAAGTTCTTCAGTTGTTTATTATCATTAAAATATTTTATTTCTCCATTAAATTTGAAGGATAGTTTTGCAGTATACATCAGTCTGGGTTGGAGATTGTTTTGTTTTAGGACCTGGAATACTTCACTCCGTGCTCCTCTTCATTTGATGGTTTGCATTGAGAAATCTGCTGTGATTCTGATGGGCTTTTCTTTGTAGGTTATCTGTTTGTTTTCTCTAATGGCTTTTAATATTCTGTCCTTTTGCTGGATGTCTGGGATCTTGATTATTATATATCTGGGTGTCTTTGCATTTTGCTTATGGCTAGTTGGGATTGTATATTCCTTACTTACCTGTATGTCAGATTCTTTTTCCATGCTTGGGAAATTTTCTGCTATTACTTCTGTGTCTTGGTTACTTTTCTTTCGTTGCTGAGACAAAATACCCAATGCCCAAAATGAAGAAAGGAAAGGTTTATTTAGCTTACAGTTTGTGGAGGTTTCAGTCCATACTTGGCTGGTTCTGAGGCAGAGTGGCACATGGCAGAGGGCAAACTGTTCATGGCAGCAGAGCACAGCAAAACAACCAGCAAAAGGGAGGAATGGCTGCAAGCAGCCTCTTCTCTTCCCTTACATTGTAAACAGCCTACCCCCACCCAGGGGGCATGTAGCTCTCACACACAATCTCCATGCCCTCCTCTTCCACAGGCTCAGGATGTTTACAAAGTAAGCACTCCAGCTTCCTTCTGAGTCACTCAGCTAAACCTCTAGGTTCCCCAAGTTGACACAATGTATCAGCCATAACATTCTGCAAATATTCTTTTTACTATATTTGTGTTGACTCATGCTGTCTCATTGATACCTGTTAGTCTTACATTATTTCTCTTTGCATCTTCTTGCAGTTGTTGAATTGATATTTCATGGATCTTTATTATTTTTAAGAGGTCTTTCCTTTCATGATTGTTGGCTACAATGCTGTCTTGAAGATCTGAAAGTCTATCTTCAGCTTCACTGAAGCAGTTTTACCAGCTTTTAATGGATGTTTTCATTTCCGGGATATCTCTTTAAATCTATTTCATGAATTCTAGTTCTGTACTGTATTGTTCATTTAATGTTTCTATCATTTTTCTGCCTTGTCTATTTTCTTCTATGTCTTCTTGAGGTGTGCTGAGCAGTTCTTTTATTATTGATAACATTTCTTTTTTTACCTGGAAGATTGTTTCTGATCTGATTTCTTCTATGGTCTGATGGAGTTGTTTCTTTACTTCAGTTGCAATCATTTCAGAGATTTCAAGTGTGTGCCTTCCAAGTTCTCCTGTATCAATGTCTCCTGAACTTCTTCTGGGAAGGATTGAGTTCTGAGGTTGCATTTTGCTCCTACATCTTGTCATTTTTGACGTCTAAAGGAAAGTGCTGAGCCGCAAGCTACCCAGGAAGCACACTGGAGGCATATATGGGCCCTAATTTACCTGGCTGCCTGGCTCATCCCAAGATTGTAGAGGTTAGTAGACCACCAGGTTTGGGATCCCCAGGGAGTTGGTGGGGTGCACAGCTCAGACCACAAACACGATGTGAGGAGTATGCTGGCATTTGGCACTGGGGTCTTCAGGCCATCGATAGAAAGCTTTCAGGCCTTAGCCATGAACCAATAGTGAACAGACAAACGCTGCTGCTCCTGGGTCAAGAGGCAGCTGGTTGAGGACACACATGTCTCACCTGCCAATCAAAATGTCCACAGAGCTCAGACCACCTCACCAGAGTCTGCAGTCAGCCAGTTGGGAGTGCACGGGCCTCACCTGCAAACCAGGAGAGGTCCACAGGGATTTGGCTGGCCCTATGCTTCTCCATCATCCACAAGTAGCCAGTGGAGTGCACTTGCAGGCCTCACTCAGCAACCAAGATGTCCACAGAGCTCAGGCTACCACCCAAATCCATATTTGAAGATGTCATTGACAAGATTTGATCACTGATTTAATTTGTAGAATAAAGGAGATGAATCCAAAATGACTCTAAGGAATTAAGGCCTACTTAGTGGGAGAATGATGTTCATTCATTTTTTCATTTCAACAATATTTATTGAATATTACTGCTAAATAGTGTGGTGCAGATAGACATGAGAAATATAGTCCCTGCTCTCATAGAGTTTAACATCCATCATACATAGGAAATCATTCAGGGAAACACCACTGAAGAAAACTATGAGTGCATAACTAACTATGTTCGAGTAATGATAGGATGTTCAAATAAAAATATCCAGTTTGCATGAAAATGTAGTATTAGAACTTGGTATAAGATGCTTTAAATCTACTCCTGGTCACAGAAAATAAAAATTGAGAACAGCTATTTCATTTAATACT
>PVLD010027579.1:0-20549 GCA_004027595.1 Dinomys branickii | reverse complement strand
ATCTTATCTATAATTTGGTATTTCCTTTAATGTTTTTGTGTTAACTAATGTGAAGATAACTATGTAATACAACATCCAGTTCTAATTCCCTACTATATTCTGTATAACTTTGTATTTTCTGTATTGTTTATGGCTTTTCTGGTTCATATGTCTCCATTCTTTTGTCTTTAAAATAAAATTTAAAAAAATAAAATAAAATCTGACCACTTTATTTGCTTTGGCTGGGACGCTAGTGGGCCCAAGCTGAGACTTGAGGTGTTCTTGTGTGGATAGGCTTGCCTCTTCTAGTCTTGCCTTTAGTCTGGAGAAGAATGTGCCTTCTGTAGCTACTGGTCTAAGCAGGGTGAGATATACATGGAACCGAGCTAGAGCCAATCTGTAGCTTGAAGCCAATTCTGCCTAATTGCAGCCTTGGTCAGCTGAATTTCTGCCAATGGTGTATGAACAAGAGACAGAAGCTGGGCGTCCTGTGCCATAGGTTTTGTGAGGTTTGTTACACAACAGAGATTAGCAACAAATTCACTTTTTCATAATCCTACTACAACTACACAATTTAAAACAATCACCTGTATCTCTTCACCAGAAAGTCCCCCAAAATTTCAGGCCCTCTTACCCTATTCTTCATTCTTTTGTTCTTCTACCACCTTATCATCTCTTAGCATATAACCTCCTGCTGGAGTAACGTCTGAATTAAGACTTGGGTTTGTTTTGTTTGTGATATATCCCAAGCCCCTTCTAGAGCAGTGACCGATGGGGTTGTTAGCAAGCAAGAGACCCAACTTCAAGTAAATTATTATTACCCTTATTATTATTGTGAGTTTCACTTGGGATTTTGTGAGGGCCAATGACGCATCACCAACCACAATACCCTTCCTTTAAGAATATCCTCACTTATGACAAGGGTACATTATCATCATTCTGACACACCAAAATTATAAATCTCTGTTCATCAAGTCCTTCTCAGACCAATGTAGCACAAAGATTTCATTTTTCTTTTTCTACGCGAGACCTCTGTCTCTTCCTTCACCAATTGTGCTTTTACATCTCACTCGCCTCATTGGCAGAATATGTGCTCCTCATATGTAGGTGACAGGACAGGCATCAACAATTTTTTGTCTTCTCAAAATGCCCCTTGGGGACTCTCTCATTGGTGCTAATGGAGAGAGTGTCTCTGTACCGAAATAAACTCTTATGAAAGAATGTTACTGATAAAAATCTAAATTTTTTCATATTGGATTAGTTCTTTTCAACTAGATGTAAGAATGGATTGCTTGAGAATGAGGATTATGCGTTTCTGGTGTTCTTTCTTTGGCACACTGCCTGAGTCACAAATAGTCATCAAATGAAATGAAAAAGTACAATTCACCAATCAAAAGAAACAGACTGACAGAGTGGATCAAGAGACAAGATCTGTGAGATTTATCACTACTTTATATTTTAATATTCTTGTAAATGATGTGTTTTTCACCATGAAGTGGAAGTACAATAACAAACATTTATTAAAAAGAAACAAGATCCAATAATGTGCTGCTTTCAAGAAACACATTTAACCCAAAAAGAAATTCATGGACGAAAAGGCAAAGGGTGGAAAACAATTCTCCATGCCAGAGGAACCCAGAAAAAAAAGCAGAGGTAGCTATTCTATTGCAGACAATGTAAACTTTAAGCAAAAACTGGTCAAAAGAGACAAAAGTCATTACATACTTGTTAAGGAAAACTTCAAGAAGAAGAGATAATGATCAAAATATGTATGTGCCAAACACTGGTTCACCCAATTATATAAAACAAGTATTAACCAAAATGAAAAACCAAATAAGCACTAACACAATTGTAGTTGGGGACCTTAATAACCCACTCTCACAAACAGATATATTAGACAAAAAAATCAACAAAGAAATATCAGAATTAAACCAAGCCTGTGAACAAATGTACTTGGTAGATGTCTACAGTGTGTTTTGTCTCCAAACATCAGAATACACATTCTTCTCTTTTTTTTTTTTTTTTTTTTGGCGGTACTGGGGATCGAACTCAGGACCCTGCGCTTGCTAGGCAAGCGCTTATTCCACTGAGCTATATCCCCAGCCCTCACATTCTTCTCAACTGCCACATGGGATGGTCTTCAAAACAGACCACATATTAACCCCCAAAACACACTTCAGTAAATGTAAAGGAATTGAAATCATCCCATGCATAATATCTGACCATAGCACAATGAAACTGGAAATCAATGACAAAAGAAATCACAAAAACTACATAAACACATGGAAATTAAACAGCACCCCTCTGAACAACCAATGGTTCACAGAAGAAATTAAAGATGAAATTAAATGATATATATAATTAAAAGACAGTGCCAATACGACATACTAGGACTTACGGGACACAGTGAAATAAGTCCTATGAGGGAAATTTATAGTAAAGAATTCTAAAATCAGGAAAACAGAATGAGCTCAAATAAACAACCTAATGTTGAACCTCAAACTTCTAGAAAAAGAAGAACAAATCAAACCTAAAGCTCATACATGTCTCACTTTGGCAGCACATATACTAAAGAACAGCTCATACAAGGGAGGAAACTGTAAAGAGCAGAAATTAATGCAGTTGAGACTAAGAAAACAATACAAAGAATCAATGAATCAGAAAGTTGGTTCTTTGAGAGAATAAATAAAATTGATAAATCATTAGCTAATCTCATAGAAAAGAGGAAAGAAAAAACACAAATTCAAGCCATTAGGAACAGAAGGGGAAAGTCACAACTGATCCTACAGAAATCCAGAAGACCATCAAGGCCTACTATGAAAACCTATACTCTAATAAGGTGGAAAACACAGAAGAAATGGACAGATTCCTAGACACAAGCTAATTGCCAAAACTACATCAAGAAGCTATAAAAATTCTAAGTAACCCAATATCAGCAAATGAAATTGAAAATGTAATTAAAAACTTAAACAACAAAGAAAAGCTCAGGCCCTAATGGATTCACTGTTGAATTCTACAAGAAATTTAGAGATGAACTAATGCCACTAATGCTGAAACTCTTTAATGAAAGTGAAAGGGAAGCAGTACTTCCAAAATCATTCCTGGAAGCAAGTATTACCCCGATTCCAAAACCAGAAAAAAACCCAACCAAAGCAGAAAACTACAGGCCAATTTCCCTAATGAACATAGATGCGAAAATCCTCAGTTAGGTACTGGAAAACAGAATGCAGCAAATTATCAAAAAGATTATACACCATGACTAAATAGGATTCAACCCAGGGGTGCAGGGATGGTTCAGCATACATAAATCAATAAATGTAATACACAATATTAATGAAATCAAAGACAAAAAATCACATGATCATCTCAATAGATGCAGAAAAAGCATTTGGCAAAGTCCAACACCCATTCATGATAGAAACTGTACAGAAAATTAGAATAGATGGTCTTTACATCAATCTGATAAAAGCCATCTATTACAAACTAATAGTTAACATAGTAAATGGGCAAAAACAAAGCTTTCATGCTAAAATCAGGAAGAAGACAAAGATGTTCAGTATCATGACTCCTATTCAATATAGTTCTGGAAACATTAGCTAGAGCAATTAGACAAGAGAAAAAAATAAAAGGAATAAGGATAGGAAAGGAAGAAATTACATTATCCCTATCTGCACAGATATTCTACATGGAAGATCCAAAAATTCCACCAAAAGGCTTCCTAGATTTAATAACTAAATTCAGCAGAGTAGCTGGATATAAAGTCAGTACTCAAAAATCAATAGCCTTCCTGTACACAGCAACACAGTCACACAGAAAAATTAGAGAAACCAAACCCTTTACAATAGCACCCCCAAAATGAAATATTTAGGAATCAATCTAACGAAGGAAAAAAAAAAGGATCTGTACATTGAAAATTACAGTACTGTGCAAAAGCAAATGGAAGAGAATATCAGAAAATGGAAAGATATCCTTTGGTCACGGATAGGAAGAAACAACATTGTGAAAATGGCTGTACTCCCAAAATTGTTGTACAGATTTAAAGCAACCCCAATCAAGATACCATTAGTGTACCTCACAGAACTAGAGAAAACATTCCTACAATTCATTTAGAACCAGAAGAGACCCAGAATAGCAAAAGCAACTCTTGACAACAAATGCAAGTTAGAGGATATCACAATCCATGATGTGAAATTATACTACAAAACTACTGTGATAAAATCAGCATGATGTTGGCAATAAAGCAATAACCACTGTTGAGATCATGTCACCTTGTCTGTAGATCAGTTGTGATTGTACTATTTTTTATGCTAATTGGTGTCTGTTTGTTAATATGTTTTTGTACTTTTATTTAAAAAAAAAATAGACCTGAGGATCAGTAGAACAGAAGAGAAGATGTACACACAACTCCAAACACACTCAGCCACCTATCTGTCACAAAGGAGCCAAACATGTTCACTGGAAGAAACATAGCTTCTTTAACAAGTGGTGCTGGGAAAACTGGCTTTCCACATGCTGAAGACTAAAACTAGACTCATATCTAGCACCATGCACTAAAGTAAAAATGGATCAAAGATCTAAATATTCAAACAGAAACACTAAACCTACTGGAAGAGAAAAATAGGTAGAAATCTTGAAAACAGGTGTAGGCAGAGACTTCATGAACAAAATTTCCCAAATTACAGGGAAAACACTTCAAAGAATCAATAAGTGGGATCTCATTGGAAAGCTTTTGCACAAAAAAGAAAACAACAACAGAGTGAAAAGACAACCCACAGAGTGGGGAAAAATTATAGCAAATTGTCCCTCAGACAAAGGACTTATATTTAGAACATATAAAGAACTGAAAAAAATCAGACCTCCCAAATTCAAAGACTTAATTCAAAAATGGGCATCTGAGATGAATACACTTCTCAGATGAAGAAATACAAATGGCAAATAAATATATGAGATGTTCAACATCATTGGTTATCTGAGAAATGCAAATTAAAACAATGCTGAAATTTTATCTCAACCCTGAAATAAGGGCTATCATCAAGCAATCAACCAAAAACAAATGCTGGAGGGGCTGTGGGGAAAAAAGAACCCTTCTTCACCTTTGGTGGGAGTGTAGACTGGTACAATCACTGTGGAAATCAGTATGGAGATTCCTCAAAAAACTGGAACTAGAGGTCCCATTTGAACTAGCTATTCCCCTTCTGGGCATCTTCCTGGAAGAATTAAAAACATCATGCCACAGTGATATATGTGCACCCATGTTTATAGCAGCACAATTTGTAATACTAAATCTTGGAAAAAATCTAAATGCCCATCAACTGGTGAATGGATAAAAAAAGATTTTTTTTTAATGTAACAGAGTACCACTCAGCCATAAAGAAGGATAAACTTGAGACTTTCACAGGTAAATGTATGCAAATCAAGACCATACTCATAAGAGAAATAAATCAGACCCACATGTGTAAATATTATATTGTCGCACTAGTGTGAGAAACTGAATGAGTCAATAAGATTAAAAATGTACAATAGTTTTTATGAATTGGGAAGAACCTGTTCCAAAGAAAAGGGAAACTGTGGTGGGGGAAATGGGAAAGGAAGGAAGTGAAAAAGGAAAAACAATATATACACAAGATAGTTAAGATAGTTACATAGGTAGTTTCTCTTAGTTCATTGAAAACAAAGGTTTGTGCTAGTATTGTTTGGACACTATTTCATGACTATAACTTGTACTGTCAATAACTACTACGAAGATAACAGTATGCAATGTATTAATTATTGTTATCCTCTTATTAGCCTGTTTTGAAATTGTTTCTATTTTTTTCTGTTTAAAATAAAAAAGTGAAGAAATTAATGAATAGTGATCAGTAATTACATTATTTACCCACCCAAAATGATGACCAAAATGGGTATCCCAGTAGCAGTGCAAGAGGACTATATATTCTTGACAACACAGTCCGTTGTGAGAGGAAGAGGAATCTCCAGAGAATTCCCAGCAGATTAATAAAGACGCTATTCATTATTTGTATGACCTGGGAGAGAAGAACACACTCATTAATCATTTCTTGTTCCAGCACAACTTTTAAAAAATTTTATTTTAAAGAGAATAAAAGATAACAAAATAATAAGACAAAAATAAAACAGTGAAAAAACAATAAAAATGGTGCAGGATTTTAAAACAAAATGACAAGAATTAACAGTGGTTGTTATATTACATATTGTTATCTTCAATAAAGTTGCTCAGATTACCCCGAAAGGAACGTGCATCAAGAAAATGCCACGGTGAATAAAGATGGTCTCACAGAATCACTGTGTCTCATACTACTGCTGTACACTATCAGGATGACAAATATGGCCTTGATATAATGGTGTGTATACAGTTGTGTGCCACACGTGCGCCTGTGTGTAACCAAGCACAGTGAGGTGCAGAACTATTCCCTCAGCACAAAGACACCCTTCGTGCTGTGTCCCTTCAATGCTCTCCCTTCAATGTCCTTAACTCCTGGTAGTCACTACTCTGTCCTCCACCTCTGTACTTCAGTTGTCTTGAGAATGTTAGATACACGGAACATCTTATTAGGCGTCTTTTGAGATTGGCTTTTTGCATTCAGCACTTTTTATTTAAACATTATCATTTTAAGAAAGACTGTTAGGGAAGATGAAAAAGGCAGGATTCAGTGTGGGAGGTTAACACTTGCACACCACATATCTGACAGAAGATTTATAGCTAGAAGATTATATTTTAAAACTCAAATGATGCAATTTTCAGATCAGCAGAAGACAAAGAGACAATTCACTGAAGAGACATATAGATGGCAAATAAGAATATAAAAAAATACTCAACATCATCAGCCACCAGACAACTGATAGACTAGGATGGGCTATTACTGCACGACTCTCAAAAACAACTAAAATCAGAAACAATGACCATGCCAAATGCTGGACAGTGAAATATAAAAATGGCACAGCCGCTCGGGATTTTATTCTCTGATGGGTAGACTGGGCTTTTAGTGTCATGTCTGAAACTGAGATACCAAATATTTCCTCCTAAGCTTTCTCTTAAAAATGTTATAGCTTTACATTTAATATTTATGATCCATTTTGAATAAATTTTTATGTAAGATGGGAAATTTAAAAGTTATTGTTATTCCTTTTTTTAATCAATGGCTGTCCAGTTTGTTGAGAAAATTACACTTCTCCCAGTGAATTACTTTTATCAAAATCATCCGGCTCTGCTTGGGCAGGCTGTCTGATCTGCATTCTGTTCCATTTTTCTATGTGCCTCTTGCTAAAACAATGTTGCATGTGGTAAGTGTAGGTATATAGTATTTAGGATAAAATGATTTATAAAGAGATTTTATATCCAGTTCCAGGCTCTCATCATAGTTTCTAAAATTATAAGCAGATTGTGATGGTGTTGGGTTATTGAAATACAGTGGATAGATTCATAATTTCTACTTTTTTTTTTTAACTTTAATATGGAGCTTATGTGCTCTGGCCACAGGTGGAAAGCTTGAAGACTACATAACCCTTGCAGGACACTTTCTTTAACCCAGCTGCATTTGGGAGTCCACGGTAGAGGGACATCACGGACTTACGTGATCCCTTACATATTTAGAAATTGTGACATGACAGTTATGTATTCACTCAAGTAGCACCTAGTTCTTACCCCCAATGTGCTCAATTCCTCCTGTATCTGTAGACATTCTTGTGGCATTTTTCACTAAGATACAACAGACAAATGAGAGGATGAATGGTTTTTCTTTTCTATAAGAAAATATGGAGGCAAATTAATATTCATGATGTCTTTGACAAGGTACCTAAACCTGAGAGAGAGTCTAACTATACACTGCTTGTTTTGTACTGCTCTATGGTTCCCCGACAGACGTCTGTGCCCCAAATCTTATTATTACTTTGACAAAAATCCAATGTTTGCTCCTTTGGTAACCTGAGACTGAGTCGATACTAGGTGGTGGCTGGCGCAGTCACCTCAAGCCCTCTAGAAATGACCGTACCTCCACACTGACAAGTTCCGAGAACACTGGATTTTGATCACCATGTCTAACTCTACTGCTCATAGGTGCCACCTTCGAAGTGAAACCTAGCTCTAGGTGCCTGAGTGCGAGAGTCTGTGGTGTATGCCTGTATCAGCTGCAGGAGAAGCTGGACCATATTATGCTTTGCAAAGGTAGGCTTCACGAGTTAGGGACAGTTATAAACATAAAGGGAGTGTTCAATCGATAAAAAATTATAGCCCACAGATTCCTACCGTTACAGTTGTGGCTGGCCTTTGTTACTCTGCCTAATTCCTATTCATCTCCTCTAGCTTCCATATTTAATATCTATGAAAATGACTCCTAGGTCCTAGTTGATTGGATGGATCCCTCAAGCGTTATCCCAGGATAACCCTTGCAGGACATTTGGACTTTGCTACACTCGGGAAGTTCATGTCACGGGGTGACTCTCTCCAGACTGCTCAGGCTGGACTTCTGCGGGGAAGGTGTACGTACAGCGGTGGGCGGCCCGTCCTGGTGGAGAAGGGGAGTTTTGCGAGGGTTCAGAGAACCACAGAGATGGAGAAGGGACGGAACTGCCCATCTTCCCCGTGGCATTATCTCCCAGGCCAGTTTCCTACGCAACCCTGACGACCCTTTGTCCTTACCTTACGTGAATACACATTCACTTATCGCAAGGCACACAGCGGACAGACCTAGTTTTGCTAAAATCAGTCAGAGATAGCTCCTGCGTATGGCAGCGGACAAGGTTACGCACGGAGCCAGTCCCTAGCGGCCTTGCGGGCTAAGTGGTCTCCGTGGCCGCGCCACCCTCTGCGCCTCCCGACCTCACCCCGCGGGCAGAAAGGGCCCCACACAGTTCGGTCTTACCAGGGCCCCTGTGACCAGTCCGTGGCATTTACTCTTTCAAAGGCTCTTTCTCCTGCGGCGGGAAACCCCTGCGGGGAAGTCACTGGGAAGGAACCGAGAAGCCGGAGCGAGCTCCAGCAAGGCGCGCCGCGGCGCCTGCTCTCCGCGGGCCCGGGAGGGCGTGACCTTGAAGGAAGTGCCCTTTGCCCCAGATCTTACAGCCCCGAAATTCCTGGAGGAGCCCCTGCCCGGTGGGCGCCGCCTCCTCCTCGGAGAGCCCGCATCGCGAGGGTCCCAACGCCACCCACAGTTGGGCGGGCGCGCGGGGCCAGCACGCGCGGCGGGAGCGGGCGCCTGGGCCGGACGGCTGAGCCGCGGCCTCTTCCGCTCCAGGTTAGGGTCCCGCTGCTCCGCCTAGTTTTACGCGCACCCGCAAGGTCCGGAAAGGAGAGTGCTGAGCAGGCCTGGACTTCCCCGACGGTGGTCCTGCTCCTCCGTGGAGCGGATGTGCGCTGCGTTCGGGCTCTGCCCGGGCGCACACGGACCGACTGATTGACTGAGTGACTGACCCACCGACTGACTGACCGACTGAGCTCAGGTTTTGAATGTTTGAGATCTCCTAGAATCAGGTCCCGATATCCAAATAATAGAATCCTGGCTTGACGATCATCTCCGTGAAGCCAAGTATTGGGGAGAACTCTTTAAAATTTTTTTTTTTTTTTACTTTTATCAGTACATATTTGCAGTACATAATGATCACAGTCGCTGTAGGGAATTGTTACATGTACACAACACAGTTAAATTAATTTTTCCCTTTCCCTCCACCCCCTTTTTGTTTTTCTAGCATCAGATTCATTTATCTTAGGCCTTTATAAAGTTAATTACCGTGTGTGTGTGTGTGTGTGTGTGTGTGTGTGTGTGTGTGATTTATACAGGTTGAACACCAAACTAATAGACCAAAGAACACAAAAAAACATGTAAAATGATTGCGCTAGGTCAAAGAGCACTTGAGATGCCTTGTCCATGCTGGATGACAATACCTTTCTTCAGATTGTGTAAATCTTTTACTTTTTTTTAAAGCCCTCGAATATTGTGGAGTACAGGACCTGGCAGAGTAGAAATGCGTAAGAAAGGTCACAGTCCAGCTCCCTGAGTTCACACTCACAGTCACAAGGTTGGCTGAGTGGGAGCGTGCACGCTGGGGTGCAGTTCACAGTCGGTACCTGGCATTTCTCGTGTTGCATGAGTGAACAAATTCCTGTGGAGCATCTCTGTGTGTGCAGTGTTGTTCTGGGTGTTAAGACCAAGAGGCGAAGAGCTTGCCCGTTGGGGTTAGGATGTCAGGGAAACGAGCAGGCCTTGCCCAGGAGGAGAGGTGTGGTCAGAAAGGTGAACAAATCTGCAGAATCCAGAAAGCTAAGAAGAGCTCGTAAGGCGATGGCGAGAAACTCCTGTCGGGTGCAGGGCGTGCGTTTTGCAGCAGAGAGGTCACCGTTGTTGTAAAAGTCATTTCAGAAGAGAGGTGGAGGCTGGATCCTAACTAGAATGGGTTCAGCAGCAAGTGGGAGCTGAGCATGTGGGTATAATCAGTACAGACAGACAATGTACTTAGAGGCAGAAGTAGAGTTCAAAGATTTTTATTTTATGTTTTACAGGGGAAATAATAATATGTTTATTTGCTGGTGAGAATAATCCAGAAAAAAGAGGAAAACCAGAAGCCACCTGTGGAGATGAGATGAGGATGAGTAGGAAGACTTGGGGTCCTCTGGATTCCGCCTTCTGTTGTGTACACACCCCTGTAGGTGCTCAGCTTTTTCACAGGGTGTCTCATCCCCTTGACCTGTAACTCCTTACCCCACTTTTTGAAGAGTTTCTTCACTTTCTGGAACCCAGAGCTCTTGAGTGGGAAGCATGGAGGGTACATTTTCTGTGGATTCTTCTGATACTTTAAGACCCACATTTTCCAATACAGCAACCAGTAGTCATGCTTGGCCACTAAGCAACTGAAATGTAGTTACTCTGAATTGATATGTGTTGTAAGTGTAAAGTCGACACCCAATTTTGAAGACTTGACATGATAAGAAAGACTGTAAAGTATCTTAAAAACTTTCATCCTGATGGTTTAGATGACACAGCTAGGTTGTGTTATATCTTAAACTAAGTATTAAAATTAAGTCAACCTGTTTCCAATTATTTTCTTAGGGCAACTATCAGAAAACTTTAAAATTACACACGTGGTTCACATATTTCTACTGGATGGTGCTATTCTAGACCTTTCAAGGTCTTGAAAACCTCTTCCCCCATTCAGCAATTCCAATCTTTTTAGTTTTTTCTCTACCTTTACATGACATCTTAACAAGGCCAGAAAGTTACAGTTGGCTTGCTTACCTTTCAGACTTCATTCTTAACCACCTTCCTTTTTGATCAGTGGTTTCTAACCACATCTTCTTTTCAAATCAGCCAAATCCTGCCTCATCTCTTTACAAGGTTTCATAGAAAGTACAGTGGATGCTGCTGTTGAGTTCCACCCAACAGAAAAGTGGGCTCACTAAAAGGGCTGTGTCCTCCCCCACCTTCTTCACTGCATCTGGCACCTTGTGATGTCTGGCTCTTCCCTGATGTCAAAATGACCGTGTCAGGACACTGAGGCAGCCACAACAGCACAACTAAGACACTCATGACAGAGGACTTCCAGAGCTGCTGCAGGAAGTGGCAAGGACAATGGGATACGTGTATTTGCAGCAAGGAAGAATATTTTGAGGGAGCTTCATGGAAATGTCTTTTACTGTAATAACTTTAAAAAAACTTTAAACATACACTGTATTTTTCAATCATTCCTTGTAGGTTTTGCTTTGGAGTTGGCAAGATACAACATACAGAAAATATAAGATTTGCACAAAATATAACAGGATATTTTAAATTGATAAAAATGTAACTTTCATCACATAAAGACATTCTACACTTTTATTCCATTCCACCGATTTTCTAAGTTTTTGATGTCACGATTTTCATCTTTTTACATTGTATATCCCTTAACAAATGACTGTAGAATTATTTTTAAAATAATGACATTACTACTTAAGATGTGATTGATCCTCCATCAGTATAGTATTAGACTATTCTGAGTTTGACTGTGTACTTAATTTTACCAGTGAGTTTCATGTATATTTGTGTCACTAATTAGAATCTTCTTTAGGCTGAAATAATTCCCTTTGACTTTTGTTCTAGAACAGTAAGGGGGTGATTGACACCCCTATCTTTCTGGAAGCCAGCCCCCCAGGGTCACATGTTTTGGGCTGGCATTGTTTGCCACCTTTTCTGCCATCCCACTCTGTCCTGCTCGCTCCCTTTCTGCCAGGACATCTGCCATTATCCTCACTCAAACTCCCTTTTGTATAATGTGCTTCCTTTTTTGGTGCTTTTAGGCGCCTGTCTTTGCCTTTTAGTTTTTACATTTTAGTTACATTCGGGTGTCCTGTTACTTGGGTTGAATCGGCGTATTCGTGAGCTTCTTACACCTGGATATTTAGATACTTTCTCTGGATTAAAAATAATGTGGCTGTTATTTCTTTAAGTATAAGCTTTCAGTCTTCGTCTCTTTTCTTATAATCTGAGCATTTGTTCTCTTGCTGCCGTCTTATAAACCCTGCATGCTTCAGTATTTTTATTTTGTTTTTTTCCGCGGTATTTTCAAATAACCTAGTAACAACTTCCCGGATATCTTGTTTTCCTGGCTGATCAATTCTGTTGATGCTTTTTTTGTTTGTTTGTTTGTTTGAGACAGGGTTTTACTATGCAGTTCAGGCTGGCTTTGAACTCACTTTGTAGCCAAGGCTGGCCTCAAACTCGCAGTAATCTTCCTGCTTCAGCCTTCCAAGTACTGGTATTACAGGTGTGCGTCACCATGCCCGGCTTGTTAGTGCATATTTAGCTCCAAAATAAGAAAAATCGAATTCTCTCAGTTAAATTTCCTCTTTTAGTTATTTATTGCTTTTCTGACCTCACCGAATTGTCTCTGTATTTTCTTGGAGTATGTTGAGCTTCTTTAGAGCAATTCTTTTGAATTCTCAGTAGGTTGGTTAGCTCCACATCTTTGGGGTCTGCCGGTGGGGAGCACTGGGTTTTTCTGGGGGTGAGATGTTTCCTTCGTGTTTCATACGTGCTGCCTTAGGCCGGAACTTACTGGCTCTTCTAGACTTTACGGGCCCATTTTGGTGCTGTCTCATCAGCACTCTATGTTACCCTGCTCTCGTCCAGCCTGTGGGGCTTCTGCGGAGAAGTCTGTGGTGGTGGTGGTGGTTCTCCTCTTTTCTTTCTGCGTTCAGGACCCGCTGCTTCCTTTGAACTTCTGATTCCTTAGGTCGGTCATAGGCCAGTTTGATTTGCACTGAATCTGATTGGAGACACTGAAATTTCTGTAGGTGAATAACTTTCCCCTGTCCGAAAGCTTGCTGTTTCCTTCAGTAAGCGTCTCTTCTGTTTTACCCTCTCTGACAGAGCCCCGGAGACTGAAGTATCTGCTTTTGGCACTGCCACACAAACGCCGTAACTCTTTATTCCTTTCCGTTTTTCTCCTCTGTGTAATGACCTGCCTTCAAGTTCACAGGTGATATTTTCTGCTTGGCCAAGTTCTGCTGACAATACCACTTTCTAAAGCATTGTGTTTCGCTGTTTGATTATCTGCAAAATTTTTATTTCATTACTTCCGTGTTTAAGTTTTCTGATCCTGTCTTCAGCTCACCGCTTTATATTTTCTTGAAGTTTGCTGAGGCGGTTTGGAGCAGTTATTTGGAATTCTTTCTCATGCTGTTCACGCGTCTACACACCTTCAGGCTCTGCCACTGGTGCACTCTTTTGTTCCTCCAGCGATGTCGTATGCCCTTGACTGTCCTTGGTCTTTGGGGCACGATCTGTGCACTGGTAGCAGTTATCGTAGCCTGGGACACTGTCTCTGTCTGGAAGTGCTCTTCAAATGTCATCCTGACCAGAGATTCCTGGAAGACTCTGGTGTGGTCCCTACGCCCGGGTCTGCTGTGGCCGCTGTAGCACGGAGGGATATCCTAAGCCCCAGTCCACTGTGCCAGTGCAGCGCCGGGGGAAATCCCAGGGCTGCTGAGGCTGGTGGTGCTGGGTGCATCTGAAGTGCTGGGCTGCTGAGGGCTACCTGCCTCGGAGGTCTGCTGAAGTCTGCGGATGCTGCAGTTTGCTGCTAGTGCTATGGAGTGTAAACTGAGTCCACGATGCAATGGCTACTGGTTACTTCCTGGTGCTGGGACAGATGTACAGGCTACATGCACAAGTACTCATCTTAGGGCAGGGCTCATGGCTGCCTTCTCAGGCTTAGTGTTGGAGTCCAAGGCAAAGTCTTACGCATATTTCTCTCTTCTTCATCCATGGTGGGCAGTGTTTTGTATACACTGTACTGCCTAAGGTTGGGGGACAGCTGACCCAGTAAATGTGAAAGTGTCTTTCCTACTGCCTGGGGCGTGGCTTTTGTTTTGATGCCATCATTAGGTGCTGTGTTCTTTTGTCTGGTGGTTCCTTAGCCTTTGTGAAGGTATTTTGTATATGGACAGTTCAAGTTGATGTTTCTGTGGGGGTCTGGGCATCCCTGGATTATTCCACCATCTCATTCTGCCCTCCCCTTCCCGCATTTATGATGAGCTAATCCTCGTACTTGAAATGTCTTCCCACTTTTGATGAATGATGGAGCAAAGCCACACCAGAACAAATCAGGCCCATGAGCTTATGCGACCTACCAGACCAACAGGTACTGCTACTTTCTCACCTGGATCATAGTTTTCAGTCTGTTTCTTTTTTTTTTCTTTTTTTTTTTTTGCGGTACTGGGGATCAAACTCAGGACCCTGCACTTGCTAGGCAAGCGCTTATTCCACTGAGCTATATCCCCAGCCCCTCAGTCTGTTTCATAACTACTAATCCGATGCTCACAGGTTTTATAAAGCATTGGCACTTTTATTTCACAGAAGGAGCATGAACTCTTCTGTGCTATTTTTATTCTTTTGCAGTCCTGCTAATTAATGTATCACACAGGCTTGGCTTGTCACTTGTTTCCTCCCCAAAACAACAATGTGTCACCAGGTGTCTTGTCAATCTTTGATGTTCTAGAATTGAGTATATTCACAGGCACCCAGTAGATCCTGAAAAAAATGAGCTAAACACTGAAATCTGTGGAATCAAAAAATCTTAACAGTAGTTGATAACAATTGGTGAAACATTTTGAGAGAGAGTAGCATAAAAAAAAAGACCCCTAACAACCCCAAAAGCAAAAACCAAAACAAACCCCAGCAGCGTCATTAAAAGGAAGCACTGTGTATCCGTTGGCATGATGCTACCACTGAGCAGAGCTTTCTGAAGCCGTGCTCTGTATTGGAAGAGAGATCTCAACCCCAGATAGGACCCTTGGAGCCTAGAAAAGTGTGTAGAGAAATTTCTTGAATGTTGATGAGAAAAATTCAACTTGTTCTGTATTTTTTTTTTGCACAAAATCTGCAGGTTTTGCAGCAGATTTTTTTTATACTGAAATATCATAGCACCCACAGCAGGTATCGGCATCAGTAAAAATCTCACATTTCTAAGGTTTTCATAAAGCAGTTTCCATCTCCTCTGCACCAGATGTGGAAACACTGTCATGTCTTTGACTCTGGAAAAAAAAATTAAGTTTTTACAGTTCATATTTTGAAAACATACAGTGTCAACGTTTTAGAGGAAGACCTCAAAGTTTCCTTCCCCCATTACGGTTCCATTCCCACCTTAACCGTCTTTCTTAGTTACTACTGGATCACTTGTAACTTTTGGTATACTTCCTGTTTGATGGAGCTGTCTAGGAGGAGTTAATTTGTGTTTATTCTAGCGTAGGGATCATTGGATTTGCTCATGCACACAGTCACCTTTTCCATCAAATTAGCTATTTGTCCATTATTTCTTCCACCTTTTTCTCTGTCTGTTTAACTTCTATGGGATCCCCATTAAACATTCTCAGTGGTGACCTAGTGGTTTATTTTTTAAATTTATTTTTACTTTTTTATTTTAAAGGAAAAAACCCATAAAAACAATGGTATAAAATTTCAAAACAAGATGGTAGGAGAGTAACAATGGTTAGCACATTGTGTGCTGTTATCTTCAAAGCAGTTGCTCATATTATGAGATCTAGGCATGAAAAATTGATCAAACAGTACAGGCATATACCTTTCCTTCCAATGAGCTAATAGCAATTAGTAGTGTAAGTGTCTTAGCTATTGTGTGTGTGTGTGTGTGTGTGTGTGTGTGTGTGTGTGTGAATTTACTCATTTCCCTCCCTTCTTTTCTCCAGTGGTGTCTGAAGCTCTGTTTGCTTCTCCTTTTCCACTGCTTTTTGGACTGATCTTTCTTGTGCTATTTTTCTGTTTGTTGATTTTTGTCTTCTATTTGTTCAAATCTGCTCTTCAGCCTTTCTAGTGAGTTTTTCATTTCAGCTATTCTCAGAGTACAACTTGAGAATTTCTACTATTTTAAAAAATAATTGCTAACAGTGTCACTTGATGAGCTGTCTGTGCTCGTTAGGTGTAGTATTTGTTTTCCTCCTTTTCTCAAGAGACCACACCCGGGGCCGAGTGCGCTTGTCATTACATCAGTTCGCTCTCAGTGCAGCTGAAACCTGGACATTTTACATAATAACTTGTAGCAGCTCGGAATTCCGATTGCCTCGTCTACTCCAGGAGTGGTGGCTGTTGCTCTCGTTGGTAGCAGCCCCGCCTCTACTCCTCGTGGTGCATGTGTTTCTCTTGAAGCGTGTGGGCTCTGATTACCTACTCACTGTGTAATTTTTATTTTTGGTTTTTACTTTTAAGACCAGCTTCCAAAAAAAAAAAAATAAGACCAGCTTCCTAGGCTTCTCTCCTATTTACTCTCTTTTGCTTCATTGCAATGCAGCCTCCCTGACGGTGGAGCCACTGTCTTCTTAATCTGGGCATCCTTCGGGCTTCTTACAGTGCCTATCAAATAGTAGACCCTCCATTACTCTCTGAGGGAACTATAAACCAGTGTTAGGGGTCCAGTGATTTTAAATCTGTGAGGGAATAATCTTTCTCATAAGCCTGGTGGCACGGTGAGTTGTTAGGCCATGTTTGAAGTTTGACTCTGCAGTTACACTGTCAGGAATCTACCACCTACAGAAATAGTGGTCCCTTGCCTGTGCACATATTTGTATTGAAGTGGTCTCTGAGTCATTCCTTATAACTTGGAAAAAACCTGGAAAAAAGCTAAATATGCATGAAGAAGAGAGCATTAAAATACAATGAAGTTATTAGAATGCCTTGCGTAGGCACATTTTGTGGTGGAAAGATGTTCAAGATAGTTGCAAAAAGTGCACATGGCAAAATGCCAGGACTTTGCAGAAATTGTTGTATGTCCTTTTTGTATAGATTTGGATGTACGGTAATATTAATTTTTAACCTATAATTTAAAAATTATTCATAGTTTCTTGTGTTAGTTTGATAATTTTATGTTTTCTAATTATAAACTACAGGAGGAAGTAAAGATGACTGCACATTTCATTCTGCTTGTTTCCACATGTAATACACAGCGCACTTCACTTCCTCACAATAAGCTTACTAGAAATGGCTCTTCCGGAGAAAACACTCACCAGGCTGCCGCACATGTAGATCGAGTGCACAAGGCTCATGCTAGCTTCCAGGAAGTAGGTGAACAGTAACAAACGGGATACTTCCCTCCCCAGTCTCTGTAATAAGGAAATAGAGGAAATTTCCCATTTGTAGTCAGTGCAAACATGGTCTTGGAAGGAACTTCTTGCATAAGAGTCAAGGAAAAGACAAATAAACCTCTTTCGCTATTTGACTTCTCCAGCACTTTACCCCGCTGTTTCTCACTCCAGTTTTCGTGCCCATTCCATTGTTTGTGGCTGTCATCCTTGACCTTCAGTCTGTCCTCCCTAAAGCAACGCCGGCACAGCCAGCCCACGGTCGCCACCTCCCCGTGAGTCAGATGTGATGCTCTTGTCTCTGATAAGGTGGGCACCAAGAGCTTTCTGAACAGACAATCCTCTTGTCTATTAAGAAAGCTACTATTAATCACAAACTTACATTCATGTTTGTAGTGATAAAAACCTCACTTAAATATTGCTATGACATTGTATGAAAGTATTTGTGAATTTAACAAGCTCAGAGAATATTTCACATGGAAGCACAAGGTGATTATTAGTTTTGGGATAAGTAAGCAGGTATCTTCTGTTGTTATTGGAAAGATATTTTCAACCACGTATAGGACTGGTGCATCACATGAATTATACTGGAGATCATTCCTAAGAAAGTAGTTTTTGTGCTGCCTACCTAAAGCCAAGAATGATACTCAGATGTAGAGTTGTCTCTGCTTCCATTCATCTTTTCCTTCTATTCTTTTTTCTTTACCTTTGTTGGGTTTGTTTAACATCTTTTATATGCAAGAAACTTACTGAGTGGTAGAATTAGATGGTGGGTACAGTGGCATAAAAGCTTCCTCTTTCCTCAGAGTTTGTGATCAAAGAGAAAAGATGGAAAAGTAATATAAAATCCCATATGATGAGATTAATGTGTCAATCACCATAGGGAACAGGAGGGTCACTGAAATCCATTAATATCCAGAAAGTCATCATAGAAGGGTAGGACTTTTGAGAAAAGATAGGACTGATTAAAAAAATGAAAGAAGCAGAATTCTAGGCAGCTTTCAGTTTTTATTTACTTGTTCATCATAACCCGTCTTGTTTTGGAAAGTGTGATAAAAATAATCGTGAACTGGAGACGTGCTCTAGGACCCATTATGAAACCATATCACAATGACCTGCAGTTTGTTAATGTGAGCAAACAAATGAATCCAAGAGACACTTTTTGAGAAACTGACAATGAGTTTTAAGTGGAGTACAGTATTCATTCATGTAGGGTACAAATGGAGAGATAAGGAAGCAGGGGAGAGAGCTTTTAAAGAGCTAGGCATAGAGCTCCCATTTCAGCTTGCTGACAGCATTATGTAATCCGGATGTTTCATCTGGAAACTATGTCCTCCTTATTGTCTGCCCCCCAAATCAGAGCTAAAGATTTCTATACTGCTTCCCCTGGTGAGGGGGAATTTTCTTACAACTTACAGGGAGACCCGTGTTTGTTTAAGGCACGCTTTGTCACCTGTAATCTATTTTGGGGCACTGCATTTCCTGTCATTTCTGCCACTGCCCTCCAGGTTCTCTGTTTGGCTTCTTCTTGCTAGTGGTCATCTCTGTGATACATTGCCCTATGCAGAAGCAGCACACAGGGGAGGAAGGAGCAGGATGATTTCCCACCTATAACAACTCTTTAGTTCTTTAATTGCTGTCTGTTTGCTTTTGTTCCTCAAACAAGGAGGAGCTGCTATCTAATCTGGGAGATTTTTATAACTTTTGCCAAAACACTAATCATCTGTGATTTTGAATTTAAGGCCAACACAACTGAAATAAATCTATTGCGTTATCAGTAAAAAATATTAACATTTACTAGAGAATGTTGCTGCCTCAGAAAGCAACACGGTTATTTCTGTAGCACAAAGTTTGTGACTGGATGCTTGATCAGAAATGACAGGCTTACGTATACTTAGCATCTGAGGAGTTACAGCAGAATTCCACTAAGCCAGACAGGTTGTTACTAAAGGTCCTCTGCGAATGTGGAAATCATTAGGTGTTGACAGTTCAAGTTGTAAGTATCAATAGCAGAATTCTTCTTGACTTTGGGGACATTTTTATGTTCAAGAATTACTCTTTTCTTGCTTTAAAGGAGTCAGAAATGACCCTGACCCTAATGTTTCTTAGCATGGCTGCCCTGCTGTATTTTAACTAAGCAAGTCAAGAGTTCAAATAGCTTATTAATATTCCCTAAAATTGTATATCTTAGAATTATTTTTGAATTAAAATTTTCAATCAAGAGCTCCTACTAAATCAAAGCATTGGGGACTTCCGGGAAGATGGCGACCGGGTAGGCAGCAGAGAGAGAACCTCCCAGAGGATTACCACCCAAACAATGAAATATAGCAATATGAAGACAGAAATGAGGACTTCCGGGAAGAAGACGACCAGTCGAGAGAGCGAGTGCGGAGGGAAGAACAGCTTCAGCTCCTGAACCCGACAGAGAACGCGCTACTGGGACAAACTGCGCCAAACCGGGCAGTGCTCCGGGATCCCGCTCAGAACCCCACCCCCTGCAGCCAGCGCTGTGCGAACTGGAGCAACAGCGACCGGCCGGCGGGATTTCTGAGTTGGGGAAAATCTCCATCCAGGGAAAAACATCTGAACGGCACTCCTGTCTGCACGATCACAGGGTGAGTTAAGTGCGCGCTCTAACTGGTTTTTCCTGAATCGGGAAGAAGCTCAGCCCAGCGAGAGACATCAAAGCAGCTTTAAGGACTGCGGGATCTCCCGGATGGGAAGACCTACTTAGGCGCCCCAACGGGTTTTGTGAGGGGGGAAGGAGCTCCACCCAGGGAGGAACACCTGAGTGGCCTATCTGCAAGAATCCTGGGGTGGCGAGCTGTTTATTCACCCCGGCCAGGTCTTGGGGTAGGGAGTAGAAGCGGAAATCTCAGCAGACAGCTTAAGGGACATTCTCCCAAAGAGAAGTAACCACTGGAGCAGCCTCTGCAGCAGACCTTTGCCTGCTGAACTGTCTGTGGAATTTATAGCTCCACAGTTTGAATCTGATACC
>PVLD010027578.1:0-20550 GCA_004027595.1 Dinomys branickii | reverse complement strand
CACACACACACACACAAGCATGCACGCACACACCCCAGACAGGTCAGGTCGGCTAAAAGTATGACATTTATTTACATGGAAGTGCTGGGTACTGTTAAATAAATTTATATAAATCTATGTATCTCCAAAGATTGTCACTGCTTCCAAAACTTAATCATAAAATGTTTTAGTTTCTGTTTCTTTCTTTCTTCTCTTTTTGGTACTGGGAATCGAACCGAGAGCCTCATCACTGGGCCTCACTTTGTATCTTAAGAAACAAGAGAGAACCTCGTTGTGGTTGTGCGTGTCTGTAATTCTAGCTACTGGGGAGACTGAGACAGATCCTGTATTTGAGGTCAGCCTGGGCCAGTTATTGAGTACTTGTCTTAAAATAAAATAAAATAAAATAAAATAAAATGGCTGTGAATCTAGCACAGCAGAAGGCCCTGGGTCACGCCCCAGTGCTGCAAGAAAAAGCAAAAACAAAACCAGCAACACACAAGCAAAACAAAAACAAAAGAGAAAAGCAAGCACAAGGACGCAAACTAACAAATTAGATCTAGCTGGGGACTATATGCTTCGCTTCATTCTATTTTCTAGTTATTCAGTTACACGTGAAAGTTTTGTTCCATCTTTTACACTTTTTTTTGTGTCTTTTTGAGACAAGGTCTACTATGCAGTTCAGGCTGGCCTTGAGCTCACTTTGTAGCCCAGGCTGGTCTTGAGCTCCCAAAGATCCTCCTGCTCCAGCCTCCTGAGTGCTGGGATTACAGGTGTGCGCCACCATGCCCAGCAGGTTTTACATATTTTAAATAAAGTGTGTGTGTGTGTACATACACACACACACACACACATATATATGAAAAAGTATATATATATTTTTGGTTGGTTGGTTGGGGTTTTTTGAGACAGGGTCTCGCTGTGCAGTACAGGCTGGCCTTGAACTCGCAATGATCCTACTGACTCAGTCTCCCGAGTGCTGAGATTACAGGCATGCACCACCAGGACTAGCTATATATATAAAAGTGTATATATATATATATATATATATAGCTAAATTATATATATGAAAATATTTCTTACAGTTTTAATTCACAAGACATTTTTCAATCTTTAAATATTATGCTCAATGGGTCATTTTTTATAAAACAGCGTTGGATATCAACAAACTAAATCACAAGTAGAAAAAATCGCTTTCCTGGAGAACTCACAATTCTTCAGTGCCCTCATGTCTATTGAAATAATCACTCCTGAGGAAATAAAAGGCATAATTCAGGCACGTGTCACTCACATTCCCGGGAAGCTTTTTTCTTAGACAAATGCTTCCTATCAGTTCTGTTCTTATGCTCTATCTCCTCCTCCTTCTAAAGAAGTGGATCCCACAAGGCTGGGTTTCTACCCAGAAGGCACACACTGGTGTTTAAGTAACAGCGCAGCCTACCCGGAGGGCGGCAGAGCCGATTCAGCACCAGGAAGGGAGCGTCTCTGGGAGCCACGGAGCTGGCAGCCCTGTGCAGGGCGTTAGGATTCGTCTTCATTGTGCCGTTGCTGGACACCGAGGCCCGCAGGCCAATACTTGTGACAGGCACCGTCACCGAGCTCGCCGCGGCACGTGTGACTACAGACTGCCCCTCTGGTGAGGGCGCGGGAACCCCACCAGAGAGCTTGGGCCTCTCCATTGTGTGAGAGTGCCGGGAACTTCTTCACTTGCACTGAGCCAAACAGACGAACAGACAGATCGTTATTCCCTCCTCACTTGCAAAGCCATGACCCAGACTCAGATGCCTGGAACTGGGCCTAGTACTGAAGCCCGTATATATTGTTCTGTCCTACGCAGACAGACATCCAAGCTTTAATTTATAAATCTGGCACAGTAAGAGAGTAACAATAATAGCTATAATAAAATAGAGCAATTACAGCTGAGTATTATAATAAAATGGTCAGTGTCACTGCTGTTGTGCTTTGATGCCATTAAGTAAAATAAGAAGTATTTGGTTTTTTGTTTGTTTTTGTCTTTTTGAGATAGAATCTTGCTATGCAGTTCAGGCTGGCCTCAAACTCGCAACGATCCTCCTGCCTCAGCCTCCCAAGTGCTGGGATTACAGGTGTGCACTACCACACCCAGCAATAAGAAGTATTTGAAACTGCCAGGCCCAAGCATGGTGGTACATATTTGTAGTGCCAGCACTCGGGAGGCTGAGGCAGGAGGATTGCTGAGAGTTTGAGACCAGCTTGAGCTACATAGTGAGTCCAAGGCCAGTCTGAACTAAAACAGAGAGAGAATTATTTGAAGCTGGGTCTGGTGGTGGCAAGCCCTGTAATCCCAGCACTCTGGGAGGCTGAGGCAGGAGGATTAAAGTTCAAGCCCAGCCTGGGCAACTGTACCCAAATAAATTGTCTATGTAAAGTCCAGAGGTTTCTTATGTCTTTGGTGTTGCAAGACTTGGTTTCAAATGAATATGGAAAGAGATTTATGAAATGATTAATCTATAATCTGAAAAATGTCAGTGTGAATACATGAAACTCTTATACCATGGCCAAGCATTTGCCAACATTTTTTTAATTTTTTGGTACTGGGAATCAAGCTCACAACCTTGTGCTTGCCAGGCAGGCACTGTGCCACTGAGCTATATCCCTGGCCCCTAACAACATCTACTGTAGATTCTGGGCAATGTTTTAGGAAGTGGGTATGTTCATATTTAAGACCCACGAGGTACTGGAAAATGTATTTTCCTTCTGCCATAAGCATCAGAATGGGAAACCTGTAAAACAAATGGCAGTCAGGCTTTTCTCCTTCCTTTCCTGCTTCACTGACCATCTATCAAGCACCTCCTGCTCAAGCCCTTGTGTTAATGAGGATATCGTGTTGCACCAAAAAGAAAAGAAAGTTGTGTGTAGTGGAACATGCCTGTAATCCCAACATGCTGGGAGGCTGAGGCAGGAGGATCATCAATTCAAGCCCAGTGTGGGCAATTTAGCGACTTAGTGAGACCCTGTCTTAAAATAAAAAATAAAAGAGCTGAGGATGTAGTTCAGTTTGAAGACCCTGGGTTCAGTCCCCACTACCACCATAAATAAATAGGTAAATAAATTATTCCAGTGGTTCTGGAAGCACCTGTGAGTTTAGAATGAGCAAATGCTTGATTTCAAAACAGTAGCATAGATTATATTTCCTTTTTTTCCTTAGGGCGATGTGGCCATAAAATAGAATTGTTAATTTCCTTTTATGGAAAAAGGGGCCCATCTGCGTACAAATATCTCGGGGCCTAAGAGTCACGATGTGCTCTCAGGTGCTCAGGGCATTTGTTAAAGGGCCCTGGAGGTGCTGGGGTTGGGCTGAGCCTTACGGGGCCAAGCTTCCGAGTGAGCTGAGATCTAAAGGGACAACAGATACCAAACCCAGCTAAAGGCAGGCGGGAGGGGAATGAATAGGGAGAAGTCAGGGGGAGAAAAGAGCTTTCTAAGCAGCGGGAACCAGATATGCAAAGGCCCTGAGGTAGGAAGGAACAAGAGACAATTTGAAGAACTACAGGCAGACAAGAAGACCAGACAAACTCCCAGCAGGGGAAGACTGGCACAAGAAGCAGAAGTCGGCCCGTGCGGGCTGAGAAGACCCTACACGCGGGGAGAAGACGGGGCTTTTCATTTTGCTTTGTCATCACTTTTGCCAGAATCCCAGTGTGTTTCCAACAGGAGAGAAACCTTTCAGACCCACTGATTTGGTCTTACTGATTTGCATGAGTACCTCCTTTTGGGATTTATTTGTTTATCTAGTACTGGGATCAAATTCAGGGGCGCTACATCCTCCCTCCCTTCATTTTTTTATTTCCAGACAGGGTCTTACTAAGCTGCCCAGCTGAGAGTTCAACTTGTGATTCTCCTGCTTCAGCCTCCCAAAGTACTGAGATTTAGGTTGTGGGTTTTGTTGTCGTTTTGGTACTGGAAACTGAATCCAAGGCACGGAGAAACCCCACTGAGAGACCTCCCAGTCTCTTTGTTGTTTTTACTGTGAGACAGAGTTTGTGTGGCTCAGTTGCCAGGTCAGGCTCACACTCGGGATCCTCCTGACTCAGCGTCCTGAATGCCGGGATCACAGATGTGCAGCACCACACTGGCTTAGTACTTAAATGCTGGTGAACTACTGCATTTTTCATTTGTTAGGCTTTAGGGAAACCTTTGACAGAGAAGAAATCAGATGTTTGGCATTCTGCATATAGACTAAACCAACTTCTTTATTCTCTACAAGTTTTTTTTTTTAAATACTGAGATTTGATGGTATAGTAAGATAATCATGTCCTCATCACTAGTTCTATAATTTGGGAGATTCTCAAAAGATTTAGGGGCTGGAGATATAGCTCAGTGGAATAAGCACCTGCCTGACAAGCACAAGGTCCTGAATTCAATACCTGGTACTGGCAAAAAAAAAAAAAGAAAAAGAAAAAGAAAAAGATTTGTATGTAAGCTGGGTATGTAGGCATACGTACTCGGGAGGCTGAGGCAGCAGGATGTCTGAGTTCAAGACCAGCCTGAGCTATAAAGTGAGTTCAAGCCAGCCTGAACTACATAATGAAACCCTGTCTTAAAAAGACAAAACATGCCGGTCGGGTGCGGTGGCACAGGCCTGTAATCCCAGCACTTGGGAGGCTGAGGCAGGGAGGATCGTTTCCGAGGTGAAGTTCAGCCTGGGCTACAAAGTAAGCTCAAGGCCAGCCTGAGCTTCATAGTGACACCCTGTCTCAAAAAGACCAAAAAAAAAGATTCACATGTGATTATGGAAACATTCATGATGAAGCCAGGTGTGGTGGTGCTTGCTTGCCTGGAATCTCAGCATCTGGAAGGCTGCAATAAGAGGGTCACCCCAAACTGGGGGCCAGCCTGGGCTACATAGTAAGGCCCAACCTCAAATAAAAAGATGATTTTTAGTGGTGAAATATTTGCTCATTATCCTTACAGACCAAAGAGAAAAGACCAAAGAGAAAAGAGAGGGAAAATGTCTCATTCCTCTCTGCCTATGTAACACAAACCACGTGAAAGTGCCACATCTTGTCAGGAAGGTTGCCCCACAGCCCCCTGAATGTGAGAGAGCTGAGAACATGGTACACAGAGGAAACATGCACTCTGAAGGTGGCAGCCAGTCTACTTTGCCAGCTGTTGACATGTGAATTTAAAGGTGAAGACTCCATTTTTTCAAAAGAAACAAGAAATTTGACAAGCCAGGCTTTGTGGTGCACGCCTGCAATCCCAGCACTCTGGGAGGCTGAGGCAGGAGGATTGTTGCAAATCCACGGCCAGCCTGGGCTACAAAGTGAGCTCAAGGCCGGCCTAACCTGGAGAGACCCTGTCTCAAAAAAGGACAAAAAAAAAAAGAAAAGAACCAAAACCTGGGTTATGTGAATTCTCTCAATTTGCTAATCCCATGAGCCAATCCACCTGTCTGTAACTGTTTTCAGCTGTGGGGCTCCAATTCAGGCTTGCTCCTGTGTCTCTGGACAACTCTAGGGGGTCTCCACTCACAGAACTGTGGCTTAGGTTTGTGGGACATGGTGGGTTTGCCTATAAATTACAAATTTCTATCGTTTTTTGTTTAGTGCTGTGGATTAAATATTGTCTCTTTCTTTTTGGTTCCCGTTATCAAACTTAGGACCTTGCGCTTGCCAGACAGGCGCTTGTGCCACTGAGCTCAGCGTCTGCTGTGGATTAAAAAAGGCCTCCAGAGGCTAGACAGAAGGGTCCTCCCAACTTCGAGGCCGGCCTGCGCTACATAGTGAGTTCAAGGCCAGTCTCAACTACACAGTGAGATCCTGTCTCAAAAAACAAAACAACAAAACCAGGGCTGCACACTGAGCGATATTTCCAGCCTTTTTTTTTTTTTCTTTTGTCTTTTTGAGACAGAGTCTCGCTATGCAGTTCAGGCTGGCCTTGAGCTCACTGTGTAGCCCAGGCTAGTCTCGAACTCCCGACAATCCTCCTGCCTCAGCCTCCCAAATGCTGGGATTACAGGTCTGCGCCACCACAGCTGGCTTTAATTTTTTATGTCGACATATGCTCCTGTTAAGTTGCCCAGGCTGGACTCAAACTTTTTGGATTTTTTTTTTTTTTGAGACAGCATCTCACTATGTAGCCAAGGCTGACCTTGAACTCTCAGTAATCTCAAACTTTTTTGGATTTTTTTTTGAGGCAGCATCTCACTATGTAGCCAAGGCTGACCTTGAACTCTCAGTAATCTTCCTGCCTTAGCCTCCCACATAGCCAGGTGCGGTCCGCCAGCTTAGCAGGGAGTAAGTGTTCGCATCACTTCCAGCCCCCGCGGGTCACCAGGAGCGCGCACCGGCCACGGGCACGGGTCCTCGGTCGCCCGCCTCAGTGCAGAGACAGAACCCTATGCTGCGCGGGCGAGAGGCGCTGGGCAGCCTCCCTCCACGAGGGCAAAATACCCGAGAGAACCAACTTCCAGGGAGCAATGTTCACCGCGGCCCACCTCGGTCCTCAAGGCAGCAGCCCAGCCCACAAGCCTGGAGCTCATAAGACGCCCCCCACACCCTGCTGCGCAGAGCGCAAAGGCTCTTCACAGGACCGGAAGCAGAAATGTAAAGGGGGCTGGCTCGACAGGGCCACACCCCATGACCTCACTTCCGGCTACTAGGCCACACCTCTCAGAAGTTCCACCACCTCGGAGAGCATAGGTCCCCCTCCCAGTACCATAGTTCTGGGCCAATCCTTTACCATATGAGACTTGGGGGGGGGGGGGCTTTTTATAAGAGAAGGTTTTATTTATTCTATTTTGGGGGAATTTTTTTTTTGAGACAGCATCTCACTATGTAGCCAAGGCTGACATTGAACTCTCAGTAATCCTCCTGCCTCAGCCTCCTGAATGCTAGAATCACAGGCTTGAGCCAACAGGTCCAGGCTAGCAGGTTTTAGAGGAGAGGACTAGTGTCACCTGGCAAGTCTTTGCAAAGAAGACAATGTTTGTTTGCTTGTTTATTGTACTGGTGATTGAACTCAGGGCCCTCACACTTAGCTGCATCCTCAGCCTTTATTTTTTAGAGACAGGATCTTGCTAAATTGCCCAGCTGGGCTCAAACTTGCGATCCTCCTGCCTCAGCCTCCCAGAGTGCTGGGATTTCAGGTGTGCGTCACTATACCCGCCTCAGGAGCTGGGCCCTTTCTGTCTTACCGTTTCTTCATTACTTCATTCGGCTTCTGCCTCACAATCTAATACGGCTGCTGAACCAGACTATATTCCAACAAGCAGGGAGAAGAGATAGCAAACAAACAAAAGAAAGAGGTGCCTCTTTAAAAACACTTCCCCTTCCAAACCATTGAGCAGAATGTCACAAGGTTACCCTCAAGCGCACAGGAAGCTGGGAGACATATTCTTTCATCATCTAAAAGCTGGGGTTTTTATAGCTGAAGCAGGAAAGCCAAATGTGGGGCAACTAGTGGCCTCTGTCCCAGCAGCCCAGTTTGGTTCTCAGGGAACATGGCCCACTCCAGCCCTTCTAAAGGAAGCTGGCTGTGATTTTTGTAAAAAACACCACTTTATCAACACTTTTAGACTATAATGATGCTTTTAGAATTAATGACTTTTCATTCATACATGTCAGTGTTCACTTACAATTCGCTGAGGAATAAAGCCAGAACATCAAGCCAGGTGATAAATAGTAGTTTTAAACTTTTCTCTCTTATTTTGGTCCATTTAAATCAAATTTAAAAGCAGAAGGAAAAGTCTAGTGAACTTTGCTGTCTTAGTTCTGGGCAGCTCTAACAGAATATCTGAGGCCGGAAGATTTATAAAGAACACATTTGTTTTGTTCTACTTTATTTTGTTTTGGAGACAGGGTCTTGCTATGCCTCTGCGTTCCAGTCTGGCTTCGAACTCAAAGCAATCCTCCTGCCTCAGCCTCCCTAGTGTTGGGATTACAGGTGTGTGCCACCATGCCTGGCTTCAGGGTTGTGAGTCTGAAATCGTTCTGGGTTACACAGAAACTTCACTGCCAGCCTGGTCTACACAGTACGACACTGTCTCAAAAAATAAGAATAAACAACTCAGTCCTCCAGCCAGGCTTGCTGCATTTCCAGTGCATGGTGGGCCCATCTCACTGGTGTCTGTCACATTGAGCAGTTTAGATACACGAGGTACACTGAAAGTTTGAGTCTGGAAAAACAAAGCTTAGGGCTGGGGGATGTAGCTCAGTGGCATAGCGCCTGCCTGGCAAGCGCAAGGTCCTGAGTTCGAGCCCCAGTACTGAGGGGGGGGATCATCACTGAAAAAGAAAGCTTAGTACAGTAAAAAACACAGTATGGGGAGGGTAGCTGGAGGCTGCAGCCTCAGTCCTGCGCACTGTGGAGGCAGCAGGTGTTCCCTGGCCTCAGACAGCTCCCTCCGGCTTCTGAGCATCAGCCCCATCACTCGGGGGGAGGAGGCTCCTCGGGGATACCCGGAGAACAAATGCTGTTTTCCTCCATGAGTGAAGAAGTACTTCGCCCCCAAAAAAGTATGCTTTCTATACTCTTCAGTTGTCCACAAACTAAGGCTGCTCTCAAATGTACAGTCTATTAAATATGAATACATCAAGGGGCACAGGAAGGGCAGGACCCTCTACCTCACTGTTGTGTGAGTAGGAAACTACCTCACTGAGGTAGAGAACATACTTTGAAATCGACCCTCCCTTCTTTCCCTTGAGTAGCGTGTGGGCCCGATCGTTCATCATGCTGCTGGTGCGTGGGCTGGTCCCAGGTCGTGTACTTTATGAGTGAGCGCTTCGCTCCGCCTCTGAGTTACTTTTTTTTTTTTTTTTTTTTGTCTTTTTGAGATAGGGTCTCACTATGCAGTTCAGGCTGGCCTTGAGCTCACTTTGTAGCCCAGGCTGGTCTCCAACTCTCAATGATCCTCCTGCCTCAGCCTCCCGAGTGCTGGAATTACAGGCGTGCGCCACCACTCCCAGAGGCTGTTACCTCTCCATCCTAGGATTTTCCCATCCCAGAACTCAGAGACTCTTAAAAGACGGTATCAAATGTTTCAGCAACGGACAAACCTCAGACTTCCTGTATTTCTGTAAGTTGCGTTTTCCCTTCCTCTTTCTCTAATTTGTTCATGACCTCCGAGCTAGGTCTGGGCCTACAAATTTCTAAGTGCAGCAGGGGCTCAGAGGTGAGTGAAGCTGCCCTCAGTCATCAGTGCCATTTCACTCGAGCAAGCTGTCACCAGCAGACCTGCAGGGTTTGTCAGGGGCAACACCACACTGATCTGACAGCTGCAACATCCGGGGTGTTCACAGAAATCCACGGTGTGGACCTGTGCACGAGTGCTGTGGTTCCTGCCTTTGGCAGAGAATTCCACTATTACCAATGACATAGGAGAGGAACCGCCTTTCTTCCACAAGCATTTTTTTTTTTTTATTTTAAAGATAAATAAATAAATAAATAAACCGGGCATGGTGGCACAGGCCTGTAATCCCAGCACTCGGAGGATAGAGGCAGGAGGATTATTGCAAGTTCAAGACCACCCTGGGCTACAAAGTGAGCTCAAGGCCAACCTGAGCTATGTAGTGATACCTGACTCAAAACTAAAACAAACAAACAAGCCAAGAAATAAAAGAAGAGTTGTCATCTGCTGTTTTCTCAGTTCCACTGGTGGTATTTAAACCCTGAAGAGGGCGAGTGTTTGACCCCCAAATACACCTGCCTGTTTCCGACCTTTGCTTGACTCCTGTAATTACAACTGAACCTGAGTTAATGTTGAAGTTGATTTTATTATTTTTTGCTATGGGAAAAACACATAGCGCTGTCAGGCGTGGTGGCGCACACCTGTAATCCCAGCACACGAGAGGCTGAGGCAGGAGGATTCTTACAAGTTTGAGACCAGCCTGGGCTACAAAGTGAGCTCAGGGACGAGCTGAGGACTTGAACCAAGCACCTGAGCCTTGGTGCAGGCTCCGTCCGCAGCCAGCTGCTCCATGGGCTTCCCGCTCCAGCCTCCCAGCTAGCGCCTTCCCAGAGTCCCTGTCCCCAACCATCCGTCCCGCCATTCCTGCCACTTGACTCGCCCTTTTTGCTTCCTCCCTGCCCACTTCTTTCCATCCTGTTCTTAGGATTAGACCCAGGGCTAGGCATACATGCTTGACAAATTGCCAAGGCTGGTCTGCAATATACAATCCTGTCTCAGCCTCCCAGAGTGCTGGGATTCCAAGTGTGCACTACAACAGCTAGCTAAAATTTTATTTTGAGGCAGGTTCTTACTAAACTGCCCAGGTCAGCTTCAAGCCTCAGCCTCATTGGTAGCTGGGATGACAGACATGGTTCCTCATGCTGCCAAGAGTCTTTTTTTTTTTTTTTTTTGTCTTTTTGAGGTCTTGAACTCTTTTTTTTGAGGTCTTGATCTCTCAGTGATCCTCCTGCCTCAGCCTCCCAAGTGCTGGGATTACAGGCATGCGCCACCACACCCAGCTCAAGTCTTTGTTTTTTTTCTTTTTGAGACAGGGTCTCCTATGCAGTTCAGGGTGGCCTGGACTCACTATGTAGCCCAGGCTGGCTTTGAACCTGCTGCAATTCTCCTGCCTCAGCCTCCCAAGTAGCTGAGATTACAGGCGTGTGCCACCATACCTGACACTGACAGGTTATTTTTCAATAAAAATAAAATACCCTGGGAAGTTTATATTCAAACGAATGGACTTCTCACTTATCTTGGACAGTGAACAACACGCTGGGTTCCTTTCTGGTGCCATCTCAGGAGCGCGGCCCCAGGAGTTCCCTGCAGGGACAACCGGGACTGCGGAGGTCAGAACCACCCGAAGCACCTGCTCGCTTCACTCCCACCTCCTCTCTCATTCATCATGTATTTTCTGAGCATTGCGCTGTGCCCAGCCTTGTTCTAGACAGAATGAGTAGAATGAAATCTTTGCCTTCATAAAACTTCATGGAAATCAGCAAATGCCCAGCACTAGGCCCGGGTTTTGGGGACAGCAGAACCCTACAGAGACAAAGACACCAAGAAGGGAATGTCTCTCCCTAAGGAGGCGCTGGGCAGGGATGGGCCCAACGGGAAGGCACACAGAGGGCTGGGCCTGCAGGTAAGTGGGGGCCCACAGCACCCCAGAAAACTCAGGAGGCCCTGGAAACACAACAGCAAGTGTCCCAGGTCTCATACAGGTAAGGCTCAGAGGGCTCGGCATGGTGGGCACGCCTGTAATCCCAGCACTCTGGAGGCTGAGGCAGTGCCCAGCAGCACAGAGAAAAAGAAGAGGGAGGAGGAGGAGGAGGAGAGGGAGCAGCTGCAGAGCGGGGAAGAAAGTTCCCCTCCCCCACCACTGCTCAGTCGTCCCCCCCCCACACCTGGGGACAGGATGCCTGGGGTGACTCCTCCGCTCCCAGCCACACCCCCGCTTCCAAAGTGCCGGGTGGCTCATTCATGGTTTTCAGCCGGGTTCCATTGGAAGTCCTCCTGGGTCCTCCTGGGACCCCGCACAGACCCACTGCGGCAGGGACACCAGGCCTCCTGCCCACGTCCCCCAGGTGTGTGAAAGCTGGGTTTTGGATGTGCCTGCCTCTCGCGCTGGAGCAGCAGGGAAACGGGCAAGCAGATCCCCCCTCCCCACACCCCTGCTTCAAGGGTCGCTTGCTGGGTGGCAGCAGTCAGGTAACTAATCTCTGCAACTTCAGTTTTTCCACCTAAAAGGGACAAATATATATATATATATATAATTTATTGATTTTTCTTTTTGAGACAAGGTCTCACTATGAGGTTAAGGCTGGTCTTGAACTCACTATGCAGGCCAGGCTGGTTTCGAACTCATGGGATCTTCCTGCCTCAGTTTTCCAAGTGCTGGGATTATAGGCCTGTGCCACCACGTCCAGCTCAACGGTAACAGTGTCAATGCTGGTTGCAAGGACAGGCTGTGACAACCGGATTATTTCATGCATCTCAAGGAGATCTTGGTGCACACCTGTAATCCCAGCACTCCGGAGGCTGAGGCAGGAGGATTGCTTCTGAGTTCCAGGCCAGCCTGGGTTACATAGCGAGTACAAGACCAGCCCAGATAACACACTGAGACCCTGTCTCAAAAAGACAAACAAAAATAAGTTCTGAACTTCTTCCACCCTCAGGGAAATCTGAGCAGCTGTTTGATTTTTGTTTTGTTTCAATTTGATTTTTTAATTTTTATTGCCAGTCGTGGTGGCTTGAACACCTGTAATCCCAGCACTCAGGAGGCTGAGGCGGGAGGATCACTATGAGTTCAAGGCCAACCTATCTTAAAAAACTAAAACCAAACCAAACCAACCAAACAAAAAACAAAGCAAGTACACAGCCCCCCAAAATATAGAAAATAAAAATAATAAACTACAACAGAACATTTGCCGACCGCTTCGTCTGAAGTACTGATTGAAGTCCTACGAGCCTGGAATGTATTTGCAAAAATGTTAACCAGACTTGCAGGCAAGCGTGGCTCTTGTTTATCATTTAATCCCCCCCCCCCCCCCCCCCCCGGTGCAGCAAAACCCGCATACATATTAGGTGCTTTGTAAAAGATCAAGTTAGCATACAGTACTTTTTTTTTTCTTTGAGACAGGGTCTCCCTATGCAGTGCAGGCTGGACTTGAATTCACTTTGTAGTCTGGTCTCAAACTCACGGCAGTTCTCCTGCCTCAGCCTCCCAAGTGCTGGGATTGCCGGGGTGCCCACGCCCGGCTGCAGTTAGCTTCTAAAGCGGTCACAGAATGGAGTGGTGTCCCTGGCAAGGCTCAGGGTGGAGGCGGAGGAGGAGCTCAGTCCAGCTCCCCCTGGAACACCAGCGAGATCAAGAGCGGGAAGCAGGACCGGCCTGGATTAGTGACCGGCCCATACGTTTCTAGGTAATATCCACTCAGTGGCCGCTTTGTGTGTAAGAGAGGAATGGTTAATTTCCAAGCAGAATTTAAGCAGAGGCAATGCTCAAGACTGCCTGAGAGAAGCTAGGTGCCTCCCTCCTGTCATCCTGGCACTCAGGGAGGCTGAGGCAGGACGATCTAAACTTCCGAGGCCAGCCTAGGCAACCTAGTGATTTAATGAGGCTGTCTCAAAATTTTAAAAAAAAAGGAAAAAATTTAAACAAAGTTTAAAAAAGGCTGGGGATTGTAGCCCAGGGCAAAGGGCCTGGGTTCAATTCCCCAGTACCGGAAAGAGAAGAAACAAACAAATGAAAAAGCAAGAATTCCACGAGGAACACTTTTCTAGGTTTTTCTGATTGCACTCGCCCTAGCGGCCGGGCTCCCTGGCGGTCCCCGCGGGTCCCTGTTGGCTCCTACCTTACTGTCAGGAGCCGAGTCCCTGGGCCCATTCTTCCCACCACTATAAACAAGAAGAAACAAAGCAAGCTGTGAATCTGCGTGCTAACCCAGGACTTCAAAGCCAGCGCAGTTAGGGAAGCCGCGGGCTGTAGCGCATCAGCCTATTGTCCACTCAGCCGACACGGCCCTCTGGGCTTAATTTCCTACTTACTTGTGGAGACACAGGAGCCCCGCGAAGACAGAGACTGCAGTGCCCGCAGCACCCAGGCTCCACGCTGGCAGGTCAGGGGGCAACTGCTGCCTTCCGGCCTCCCCACAAGGGTGGCAGATGGCGTGGCTCCTGCCCTCCTGCAGCTTCGGGTTTTCCGGGGAGAGGCTGGCACTGCCGAGGGCAAGGAAAAGCGGGTACGGTGGTGCAGGCTCCTAATCCCAGCGACTGAGGAGGCTGAGGCAGGAGGGTGACACATAGAAGCCCAGCCTGGGCAATGTAGTGAGGCTCTGTCTTCAAGGAAAAAATTGAAAGAACGGGATGTAGCTCAGGGGTAGAGTAGCCCTCCCTGAGGGTAATCCTGAGAGAAAGAGAGAGAGACAGAGAGAGAGACAGAGAGGGAGGGAGAATTCTTTCTAGTGTGATCACTGCTGTGAAGGACGAGGAAACTCAGATGACAGAAGTCTGGATTTTGGTTCTTGCTGATCCTGGGTCAGGAAGACCATAGGACCACTTTGAGGAAAGGCATAACATTTGCAAGACGTCAGAAAAACAAGTGACCGGGACGATCCTGCCTCAGTGCCACTTTCTGAAGGGAGGGCCCAGGACCTGCCCTACTGCCCAGCTGCGTCCCTGCCACCGTGTGAGTTTTCAAGAAAACCAAAATTTATGCCAAAAAATCCGATGCATGAAATGTTTAACTCTTCCATGAAGACAAGGCTGAGATGAGGAGACCAGTGTGGTGACCAGCGCAGCTCCCAGTCCCGGGTCCGTCTACAGGACAAAGTAATAATATGTCCACAGCTTAAAGTGTGCTGAGGCTCCTCCCGGACCTCACGTGGACAATGACCAATAAATGCTGTTATTTTAGTTTTCCTTTCTTGTAATAGGGGCTTGCTGTGTACTTCACATTCGGCCTTGAATATAATATGAATTCACTGTGTATGGCTATTCAAACTTGTGGCAATCTTCCTGCCTCAGCCTCCTGTGTGCTGAGATTACAGGTATGTGCCATCACACTCAGCAATGAAGCCCCCTCCTCCTCCTCTTCTTTTTAAAGAGCCAATATCCATTCAAGGATCAAGCCCTGTGTATGACATTTTGAATTTTTTTGTTTCTTTCTGGTGCTGGGGATTGAATGCAGGACTCGGGCATTCTGGGTAAGCCCTTGGCCACTGGGTCCCTCCCGAGCCCTTGTGTATTTACGTACTTGCTTTTGTGTGTGAGACCCACATGCTAGCACTGTACCACAGAGCTACATCCCGTCTGGGGGGATTTTGAAGAATCCACAATGTCAGAGTAAGGGCCCCCAAACTCCTAGGCTAACCCTGCTTCCTACCGATTGTTGAGCAAAAAGGTAAATCAGTACTTGTGAAAGAGAGATGGAGGGAAAAGCCCGTGCTGCCAGGCATCAACAGGAAGTCGTCCAGACAGAGGCACGGCGCCCGGGGGGCAGGGGTGGAAAGCTGAGGCGACCAGGATGAGAGCCCCTGGGTTCAATCCCGGCACCACTACAAAACAAACAAATAAACAACAAGAAAGGAGATGGGCATTGAGCCCTGCTGTACTTTGGGGTTTGCAAGGGGGACAGTACAATACAGGACATGTCATTTACAGGGTTATTTTATAACAGTCACGCAAAGAGTCGTGTACACGGAGCGAAGGAAATCTGTCCACACGCTGCAGACCAGGAATCCAGCGGAGGGCCTGGGAGTTCCAACTGATGATACCAAGACAAGCTGACTTTGGGGTAGGAATTTAGTTGTCTGTCAGGCGTGGTGGCACACGCCTGTAATCCCAGCACATGGGAGGCTGAGGCAGGAGGATCGTTGAGAGTTCAAGACCAGCCTGGGCTACAAAGTGAGCTCAAGGCAGCCTGAACTGTGTAGAAAGACCCAGTCCAGGCTGAGCTTGAGCTCACTTTGTAGCCCAGGCTGGTCTCAAACTGGCAATGATCCTCCTGCCTCAGCCTCCCGAGTTCTGGGATCTTTCTTTCTTGCTTTCTTCCTTTCTTTCTTTCTTTCTTTCTCTCTCTTTCTTTCATCTTGTTACATAGCCCAGGCTGGCTTCGAACTCATGGTGATCCTCCTGCTTCAGCTTCCCTCCGGCTGGGATGACAGGTGTGTGCCACCATGCCCCACCCACTCCAGCTTTTTTTTTTTTTTTTTTTTTGCGGTACTGGGGATTGAACTCAGGACCTTGTGCTTGCCAGGCAGGTGCATACTCCACTGAGCTATATCCCCAGCCCTACTCCAGCTTTTTTAAAAACTTTTTTTCCCCCTTGCATTAGTCTTGCTAAATTTCCCAAACTTTGTTTGAACTCTAGATCCTCCTGGCTCAGCCTCCTAGAGTGCTGGGATGTCAGGTGTGCACCACCCACCTAGCAACATTACTATTTTATTCTTTGTCAATCAGATTTTATTGGTACATTTTAAGTGTATATAATGATCACACTCATCATAGAGAATCTGTACCTGTCTGGACACACCTGGATCCTTTTGCCCCGCCCCCTCCCCGCCCTGTGACTCCTCTTCCCCTCCCCATTTTACTTTGCTTTCTTTCCACTTTTTCACCATTTTCTTACTTTTATTTTAACTTTTCTCATCTTTCCTTTTTTAATGAAGAAAATGTCTACAGTAGCTGGATTTCATGGCACACGCCTACAATCCCAGAACTCTGGGAGTTTCAAACAGGAGGATCCAAAGTTCAAAACTAGCCTTGGTAATTTTTTTCTAGCCTTGGTAATTTAATGACTTAGCAAAAACTTGTCTCAAATGAAAAAAAAATTTAAAGGGCTGCACTATTATTCTGACACAGGACTGATATCTAGAATATCTAAAGAACTCAATATATATAAAGAACTCAAAATATATAAAGAACAAAAAATATATAAAGACAAAAATATATAAAGAACTCAAAAAAAAAGATCTCCTAAATGAAAGATCTGATAAAAAAAATGGGCAACTAAAATGAATAGATACTTCTCAGAAGTAGAAATGGCCGATAAACACATGGAAAAATCCTCACTATCCCTGACCATTAGAGAAATGAAAATTAAAACACACTGAGATGCCACCTCACTCCAGAAGGAACGGCCACCAATCATGAAAATATCAATGACAAATGCTGGAGGGGCTGTGGGGAAAAGGGAACCTTTCTCCACTGCTGGTAGGAATGTCGGCTGCGCAACCACTGTGGAAATCAGTGTGGAGATTCCTCACAAACCTACAGATAGAAATTCCATTGGAAGCTGGGCCTGGTGGTGCATGCAGGTAATCCCAGCACTTGGGAGGCTGAGGCAGGAGGACTGTTGCGAGTTTGAGACCAGTCTGGGCTACAAAGTGAGCTCAAGGCCAGCCTGAACTGCATAGTGAGACCCTGTCTCAAAAAGACAAAAAAAAAAAAAAAAAAAAAAAAAAAAAAAAAAAAAAAAAAAAGAAAGAAAGAAAGAAAGAAATTCCACTGGACCCAGGTATTCTGTTCCTAGGTATCTTCTCAAAGGGTAAGTCATGCTATTACAGGGACATATTCGTGCCCATGTTTCCACCCCTGTTTACAGCAGAACAATTTTTAAGATTTTATTGGTACATTTGAGGTATACATAAGGCTCACATTCATCATAGGGAATCTGTACCTGTAGGGACACACCTGGATTCTTTTTCCCGTTCCACTCCCCTCCCTTCAACTCCTCCTCCCCTCCTTGTTTACAAAAGCTTTGTTTTATTTTATTCTTTTCTCATCAATTTTTTTTCCTTTCCCTTTCCTTCCTTTCCCCCTCCCCTCCCTAGTTCCGCTTTCATTTGAACATTTTCTTCCTATTTCACAATATCTATTATACATTTTGGTCCTTATTTACCCTTTTGGTTTCTCACACCACAGAAACCATGTGATATGTACACACATGTGTCTCATTTATTTCACTTCAGAGTAAGGTCTCAAGGTGCATCCATTTAGCTAGAAATGTCTCAAGTTTATCCTTCTTTATGGCAGAGTAGTACTCCATTGCACTAAGAAACCACATCTTTTTTATCCATTCATCAGTGGCTGGGTATTTGGGCTGTTTCCAAGATTTAGCTATGACAAACTGAGCAGCACAATTTATAATAGTTAGATCTAGTTGTATCTCCCCACCAACAGGTGGATGGGTAGATAAAGTATGGTATTTGCACACAGTGGAATACTACTCCGCCATAAAGAGGTATATCTGAGGCACTCCTAGACAAAGACATGCAATCTGAGAACATCATGTTACATGCAATCAGTCAGACACACACACTTAATATCACATGGCTTCTCCTATGTGAGACTGTGAGACTATACATCCTTAGAGAGTATTTATGAGGATATATAGTCTCAGAGAGAGAGAGCAAAAATAGGTAAATAGGAAGGAGGGAGAAGTTCAAACAATTCTTCAAGCCTCGGCTACAAAGTGAGCTCAAGGTCAGCCTGGACTGCATAGCGAGACCTTGTCTCAAAACAACAACAACAAGAAAAAAAAATTAATGATAAAATATCTACGGGGGCGGGGGGGGCGCGGCGTCTAGGGATACAGCTCAGTGGAATAAGTGCCTGCCTGGCAAGTGCAAAGTCCTGAGTTCAATCCCTGGTACTGAGGAAAAAAAAAATCTACCTGTGGTACAGTAAAATAAATGAAAAGGGGACCTGAGGGTGCAGCCGAGCTCCCATCACTGGGCTCAGTCCCCAGTGTGGAGGGGGCCGCGTCGGGGGCGCCTCCTGGCCCGGGGAGGGCCTGCGTGGTGTGGACACAGTGGCTCTGTGGGAAACGCCGCGTCACGCTGAGCGGATGCCCTGCCGCGGCCGGGGCTGGCTCGGTGGACATCACATCCAAGAGCCAGGTCGAGATAAACAGTGGGTGTGGGGTCTAAGTCTCCGACCCCAGGCCCTTCAGTTCACTGCCGCGAAGCCTGGAGCTGGCCGGCTAGAAGGACACAGGAATTGCACCTCCGGGCAGGCGAGATCTTAATCAGAGGGTTTCCCAGCAACCTGCCTCTCGGAGCCAGCAAGCACTATTGCACCGCTCCTGGCATTTTCCCGGTTCTTGGCCGTTTGGGCGCAGTTCGTCTTCTTTGCTTTCTTTCCATTGTTGCTGACTTTAGTGTGTTTTTCTCCTGGGGAAGGCACTTCTCTGTGGGGGGTGGAGGAGGGGCAGCCCCAGACATACAGCCGCCAACAGCCCCCTGTTCGTTATCTCATTTAAGACACTTTAGCGTCGTCTTGGACTAGACCAGAAAGTTCACAAAATCAAGTCTCTCTTCTCAGTGTAATTTAACCTGTAAAGCGTGGGCACAGATTTTCTTTTTTTAAACTACAAGCCAGGCGTGGTGGCGCACGCCTATAATCCCAGCACTTGGGAGGCTGAGGCAGGAGGATCGTTGCGAGTTCGAGGCCAGCCTCGGCTACAAAGTGAGCTCAAGGCCGGCCTGAACTGCACAGCGAGACCCTGTCTCAGAAAGACAAAAAGGAAAACCAAACACAAAAAACAAACAGAAAAACTATCTTAGCACCCAGGACAGTGACTTACAAAGGAGTCTTTCCCAAAGACCCAGTCTTCTTGTAATCAGTTGAGATTTAGGATATTTAATAATAATAAAAAAAACCTGTCCATTTAAAAAATTATTTCCAGGTATTTCATGTGGAAAGGATTCATACAAACATTTGTAGAACTAAGAGGCATTTTCTTATTTCCTTCTTCTTCTACCACCACTTGGTACAGTGACATGAGCTAGGTTTTCCCCATATTAGTTTTTTGAGGTGGGGGGGATGGAGGGGGAGGGGTATATCTAAATCACCTTGAGATGTGGTAGCATCGCCATTCCATATATTGCTTTATTCTGTGAGGGGTCTGTCCCGGCATTTATAAAATTTGGTAAGGGGCTGGGGATATAGCTCAGTGGAATAAGCGCTTGCCTAGCAAGCTCAGGGTCCTGAGTTCGATCCCCAGTATGGCAAAAAAAAAAAAAAAAATTGGTAAATATTCTTTGTAGCTTTCAGGTTAAGTTCTTTTGAAGAGAATGGGGGGAGGGGATCTATATAAATATATAAAAATGTACCTCCCATGTTAGATTAAGAGTATACAAACTTTTCTTTCCCTCCTTTAAAAAAAATGCACTTAACCGTTGAAAACATGGGCTAGTTCAGTTCATTCACGAAATGAGAAAGATCAATGAACATTTGAAACCGTCCCGTCCTCCGAGCAGAAAATCGTAAGGGTGTAGCGAAACAGAAAACAAAGTCCCTGTCTAAATATAGCTGCGTCATGTGACCCCGGCCGGCTTTGTACTCTGCGCGTGGGGGTCTGAGACACACGGCTCCATGGATGGAGCATGTAATCCCCCCCGGGAAGCGAGGGGAGGGAAGGGCTGCGCGCGGCCCGGCCCTTTCCCCTGAGGAGATCGGCTAGAATGCTGTCGGGATGGGATGTCCCCTCGTGACAGTTTGTCACTGGGGTGAACTCCTGGCGCACACAGGACACAGGGCTCCCGTCTTTGGGGGTTTATTTTAACTTCGGGGGTTGGGGACCGAGCGCAGGGTAAACATCAGCACTCAGCAGCCAACTGAGCCACACCCTAGCCCGGGTTTTACACCCCCTTCCCCAGTCGTAGATTCTTCTTTTTTTCTTGTTCATTTCTTGAACTGTGAAGCCCCAAGCTGCGGCTCATCCAATGTGGTTCGCGTCAGCGTGGTTCAGCTCTTAGCACGCACATCCTCTGTCGGGAATCTCCGCTGGGGCGGTGTTCTGTGTCCTTCCTACGGGCAGGTGCGTCCCTAAAGCCTTTAAGGGCTGTTGTTATTTTTTTTTGTTTTAAAGAGTGTCCAGGCATTGCTGCATTTCCAGGACAAAGGGGAGATTAAATTGGAAATGAGACATTCAAGGGCTCACCCTCAAGTGCGTGTGTTTGTCTACAAACCAGAGGGCTCATGAGGCTATTTATGTTCTGCAGGAGGTGGATTTTTCTAGCCAAGGAAGGGTTTGCAAAGCCCTGGTAGGAACTAAGACTTACTCGGAGGGCTGCGGGGTGTGTGATGCTGTTAAAATCGAGAGGAGAAATTTTTGTTTGTCCTCTGGGCCCATGGAG
>PVLD010027577.1:0-20552 GCA_004027595.1 Dinomys branickii | reverse complement strand
CCGGCTCGGGAGGCGGGAGGGACCGAGCTGTCTGTGTTCTCAGTGCGTTAAGACCCAGCCAATCTTCCTCCCCGCTCCCGGCATTTGGGGCCCTCCGCGCGGCCTTCCCGATATGCGCGAAACGTGGGATTGCCGGGCGTCTCCGCCGCTAACAAGCCGATCTCTGTTGGGAGTCGCCGGAGAGCTGTGCTGGCTCGGGAGGCGGGAGGGACCGAGCTGTCTGTGTTCTCAGGGCGTTAGGGCCCAGCCAGTCTTCCTCCCTGCTCCCGGCGTTTGGGGCCCTCCGCGCGGCCTGCCCGATATGCACGAAACATGGGATTGCCGGGAGTCTCCTCCGCTAACAAGCCGATCTCTGTCGGGAGTCGCCGGAGAGCTGCGCCGGCTCGGGAGGCGGGAGGGACTGAGCTGGCTGCGCTCCCACGGCGCTTGGACCGAGCCAAGCTTCCTCCCCGCGCGGATCGTCCCTGGCTCCCAGCGTCTGGGGCTTTCCCACGTCTCGGCCCGGCAGCCTGGTCCGCCCTACCACATCTCCCCCGGCATCTCAGAGAAATACGCCCAGTTTGAACTTCCCAGCCGAGGTCCCGGCATTCACGCTCGCCAAGTCTGTCTCGAGCTGGTGGTGTTTATTAAGGAGGATCGCTCCCTTGCTGCTCACCTGGTCGCCATCTTCCCATCATCCCCGATACTTTGCTTTTATTAGCCAGATTAGACTCTAACTGTTACAATAAACATACTTCAAAAATCACTGGCTAAACACAGTTGTGTATGAGAATACCCATTACAGCTGTCATGATTAATTTTTATGTCAACTTGGCTAGGCTGCAGTCCACAGTTAGTCAAACACTAATCCAGGTGGTGGGGCACAGGTTTTATTGTTAGTTAAGGCTATAATCAGTGGTAAGTAATACCATCCTAGATAATCTGGGTTAATCTGAAGGCCATAGGAGCAGAGTTGAAGACTTCTATATAGAAGAAATTCCACCTGTGGACATAAGCTTCAGCTTGTGGAGAAAAGTTCCATCCTGCTGTTCCTGATACCAGCCCTAAGGATTTCAAATTTGCTAGCCAAGGCCCACAGTCATGTATTCAATTCATTGCAATGAGTGTTTTAATATGTATCTCCCTCTGCTTCTCTTTTTCTAGAAGAACTCTGGTTGATAGAACTGTCCATAAGAGCTAGAGGGAATTTCACTCTGTGGTCCTTTGGACCTTAACTCATTTTAGTGCATGTTTCTATCATTTTGTAGGGTCTTAAAAATTTCCTTCAGAACTTTTTCAGTTGGTGGCAAGAAGAAAATATAGAGAAAGCACCAACAGCATAAACTCTTGTCCCAGAGGTGACAGTAGCACTTCTGAAAATTGGTATTTCATTGGTAAAAATCAGTGGCACTAATAGAAAGGAGTCTGGGAAGTACAGTCTAGCACTGTACTCAGAGAAAAGCAAGGACTCGGATACTAAAGGGCACCTGTGACAATGATGCACATCCCAAGAGAGTTCAGCTGCACTGGTTCTTTCCCTTATCTCAGTGCATTTCAGCAATCAGTTGCCTTACTCATTCCAGGCTACAGGTTGGATTTCTTTGCCCAGCTGTTTGTTACATATCCAAATTCTGTGTAAGAGCTAGAGGCTCAATGATACTCCTGTTTAAGATGTCAAGAAAAACTGGATGAGATTGAATATGGGGAAAATGTATTCTAAGGCAAAAGATATTAGGGACCTAACAATTGACTCTAATTCTGTGTATTAGTTTTCTATGCCGTATAACAAATGATCCTGAACTTACCAGCTTTGGGCAATCTACATCTACTGTCTCAACAGCCCCACTGGGCAGGAATCTGAGTATTGCTCAACTAGCTCCTCTTCTCATGATTTCACAAGGCTGTACTCAAGGTATTGACTGGGCTGTACTCTTGTGTGGAAGCTGGAATGAGAAAATGGTCTCAGAAATTCCCTCAGAGTGTACACAGAATCGATATCCTTATGGCAGTAGCATGAAGGTCTCTGTTTTTTAGTGGATTATTGGCTAATGGTTTCTCCTAGCTTCTAAAACCCACAGAATTCTTTGAGAATGCATTCAGATTGTTGTCATATGACCTGCCCCCAACTCAGCAGCACATTTCCTCAAGGACAGTGATGGAGTCTGTCTAGTCCCTGTGTACTAAGATGATCAAGGATGTGATATCCACTTACCACTGCATGTCCCATTGGTCAGAATTATGTCATAGGTTCTGTTGTATTTGAGGGGAAGGGATTATATAAGGCTGCAACTCACTGGGAGTAGTTCCCTTAGGATGTTTCAGGTACACTCTTGTCACAGGAGTGGCATGCCATAGGTATATGATAAATATTTGAACAAGACAGAGAGAATCTAGTGAAATGAAGCCTAAGAAAACTCCCTGGGCAGAGCTTTTGTTCACTTACTTTCCCAGTGTTTATTCCCATTGGCATGTGAGCTTATTTAGAGGGGAGACAGCAGAATTGGCTCTTAAAGTTTTGGATGATAATACTCATTATGTGATTGTCTCCGGGTAGAGGATGGTCATGCTCAGAATTGAGCAATCAGGCCTTGGGGTGGGAGAGTAGAGATAGATGTGAATTGCCTTGCAAAATGGTGTCCCCTCCAAGTAAGTTGTCAAGGTAATAGGGAAAGTCTTTTAGTATCATGGTGCTTCCTGTGTGAAGTCAGCACCACTGCTATAATGAAGACGATAATCGATCTGGATTTCCATGATTACAACATCAGTTCTGTCTATTGAAATACAAAAGGCCAAATGCTGAGGTGACCCAATTGCTTCTGTTGCTGACTTTCCCTTTCTCAAATGAATTTTTTCTCTTTTTAGGCTTTTCCTGGGCAAGTCAGTTATAATCAGAGGTACCATCTGTCTTTCTGGCTTTAAGCCAAATGACTTCATTTAAATTGTGGGAGGCTGTTCTGAGCTCATACTGGAGCAGAAAGAAAGGAGTGGACAAGAAGCGATGTCTTGGAGGCAGAACCAGAGACAAGGATTCAAATGGTTGTAGTTTTAGGTCACCCCTAGGGGCATCAATAAGGAGTGGAGAAGTGAGACTAGGAAGGGAGGGAAGCTCATACAGTGTATGTTTATAAACTGGTTACTATTGTCTTCTACAGAGGAACAGTCCTACCGGTAACCCCAGAAACTGTAAAACATGTCTGAGTTATCTCAAAGACAAGAAAGCAGGGCACCTATCATCAATTCTTTTCTATGAATGCTGCGATAAGTCCCAGAGCAAGTTGTTTCCACTACCTTGTGGACCACACATAGGACTGGAAGAGGGCTGCGGTTGTCATTGCTGGTGTTTATAGTAAGGAGCTCATCAACCTATAAGAAGGGCATGCCCGAGGGAATGATGAGATAGTGATCAATGGTATCTGCTGAGTCAGGTGAGTAATGTTTCAAATCCTGTTAGGTCTATAGGCAGGTATCAAACATCATTTTATAGACTATACCTCTTTATTTGTTGCTGGTTTTCGTTTGCTAATTCTAAGTTGTTTTTGTATTTGTGTTCACAGGGAGTATTGATCTGAGGTTTTCCATTCTTGCAATGTGTCTGTCTTGCTTTAGTAACAAGGTGACATGAACTCATAGTATAAATTGAAGAGTTTCCCTTCTTGTCTATTTTCTGAAAAAGATTGTGTAATATTTCCTTTGTGATATTTTTTATAGCATTCATCAGTGAAGCCAGCTGGGCCTGAGATTTCTGTTTGGGAAGATTTTAAATTACTAATTCAATTTCTTTTACTTGATATGTGTCTATTCAAGCTTTCCTGCTTCTTTCTAAGTTAATTTTGGTGATTTGTGTCTGGAAGTTTTTCCATTTCATCTGAATTGTCTGATTTGTTGGATACAGTTGTTAATAAAATTCTCTTATAGTCTTTTATATGTATTGCAGATTTGTAGTGATGTCTCTTTCTTCATCTTGGATTTTATTCATAGCTATCTTTTTTCCTTTATTCTAGATAAAGACTAGAGTAACAGTAATAATCATCAAAGCTATTCCTTCCTCTTAATAAATAACTTCTACGCAGGAGTAGTAGCAAATTTTCAAAAAATAGGAAACCTTTACTTTGTACTATACTTTCTAGAATACACAAATATAGAAACATCAGAATGATGCATTTTATGAACCTAGAATAATTTTTATGTCAGGATTTCAAGAAGAGTTTGAAAAAGGAAACTGCAAGCTAATCTAATTTTATATGTGTGTATATATATATATATATATATATATATAAATAATCTTAAATATTGGTGCATCAATTTAGTTTTATGAAATGAAATAAAATAAAATAATATACATTTTTATAGAACAAGTCAAGGGTGAAATAATTTATCCCTGTCGTCTGTAACTGTGAAGCTCTGGAAGACCCAATCTTTTAGAACTTTTTTTACTTATTTATAAAATATGATTCGTAAATTATATCTGTGCACATTTTCATTTATCCTATTTTTATAAGAGTCCTTGTAATATGTGTGATACCCTGATCTTGATACTGGTGACCAGAGTTGGCACTATTACTACCATGGTGTCATGTGAAGTTTAAGTAAGTAGAAATTATTAATATGACACAGTCCCTGGCAAATAGTGGGTGTTTTAGAAGGGTATTTTCCTAGTCTACATCTCAACCTCCATCTTAATTACTTTGTTGTTGCTGTGGTAAAATACCTGTCACTCAAAGTTAAAGGTGGAAAGGCTTTTTTAGCTTGCAGTTTGTAGAAGTTTCAGTCCATAAACAACTGGCTCCAAGACAGGGTGCATCACAGAGGAAAAACTGTTCATGTTTGGCAGAAGGTAGTAAAGCAGTAAGAGATGCCCACAGCTCTTTCTTCCCCTTTTATCTTATTCAGGCTACTTAGAGTGGGTATCACTCACACCCTTAATTCTAGTGCCCTTAAGCCAAGCAATGGACCATGAATCAATCCCAGAGTCACACACTCTAGATTCAGGCACCTCTGAAAAAGTTCCACCTGTGACCACAGGAGGCTTGGTACAGACATCTAGATACAAGCCATACCATTCCACCGCTGGACCCCTAAAAGCTCATGCACATCCTTTTATGCAAAAGGCATTTATTCCAACTCTAAGAGTTGCCAAAGTCCTAATAGTTTCAGCATTGCTGAAAAGCCCAAGTCTGAAGTCTCTCCTGATATTAAGGTAAACACTTAGGTTCAATCCCCTGTACAAATGAGAAAAAAAAGTTAAACACTTCCAACATTCAATGGCAGAAGATAGACATTTCCATTCCACAAGTTACAAACAAGGATAGTAAGGAATGGGGACAAAGCAAGACAAACAATTAACTAGGAAAAACATTAAATCTCACAGTTCTACTCCCAGCCATGACAATATGTGGCAAGTTGTGAACTCCGAAGAACTTGGGTGGCTCTACCCCTATGGTGCTGCTGGTGTTTGTGACTCCTATGCCTTCTTTCTTTGGTTGTGTTTGCTCACTCTTTGCAGCTTTCCTTGGGAAACCACTTTCCTGGCTTCTCCAAACTTCTGGGGTCTCCATTGCACCTTTGGATTCACACTCATGGATTCACACACTACTCTATCAGGGCACACTGCCAGGCCTGCCAAGCTTTCTTCTGAAATCTGGGTGGAAGTCTTCCTGACCCTACAATCCTCCATTCTGCATGCAACAAAAGCTAGCACCATGTGGATGATGCCAAGGTCTTCTGGCTGCTGGAGCATTACTCAGGGTTCCTTCTCTCTTGACTGTAGGGATCCAGTGCCTATGAACCAAATCCTGAGCAACAACTTCCCTAGGCTGTTGCTATTCTGGAACATGGTTCTCTTGGGCTCTCTTCTCTCTTTGTTTCAGTTAACTGAATTCCTTTGTTTAAAAAATAATAGGTTTACTGGTACAGTTTAGATATAGATAATATTCACATTCATCACAGGAAATTTGTATCTGTGTATGATATACCTCACTTCCCCTTTTATCCATTCCCCTCCCCTCTCTTTGGCCTCTCTTTCCTACCTTATTTACAAAGCTTTGTTTCCATCTTTTTTCTTTTCCTTTCCAACTCCCCAAATTCCCCTTTCTTTTTGAACAATTACTTCCTATTTCACAGTATTTATTATACATTTTGATTATTATTTACACTTTCAGTTTCTCATACCAGAGAAACAATGAGATTTTTACACATATATGTCCGATTTATTTCACTTAAAAGTATGGTCTCAAGGTGCATCCATTTACCTAGAAATAACTCAAATGTATCTTTCTTTCAGCTAAGTAGTTCACCATTGTATTAAGAAAGCCACATCTTTTTTACCCATTACTTGGTTGATGGGAATTGGGGTTTTCCCAAGAGTTAGCTATTACAAACTGTGCCGCTGTAAAGATGGGTGAGTGCATATCATTGTAGTATGATGCCTTTAATTCTTTTAGGATGACACCTAAAAGAGGAATAGCTGAGTCAAATGGAATATCTAGTCTTAGTTTTTGAGGAATCTCCAAAATCTAGTTTTTGTGCAACACTGATTTGCACAGTGGTTGCACCAGTCTACACTCCCACCAACAGTGGAGAAGGGTTCCTTTGCCCCCACAGCCCCTCTGGCATTTGTTATTGGTTCATTTCTTCAGAATAGCCATTCTTTCAGAAGTGAGTTGTAATCTCAGTATTGTTTTAATTTGTATCTCTTGAATGATCGGTGATGCTGGACAGTTTTTCATGTATTTATTTCCCATTTCTACTTCTTCTTCTGAGAAGTGTCTATTTCAGAACCCCATTTTTGGATTGGGTCTTTAAATTTGGTGGGTCTGGTTTTTTTCAATGCTTTATAAGTTCTAGATATTAGTTCTTTGTCTAAAGAACAGCTGGCTAAGATTTTCCCCACTTTGTGTATTGTCTTTTCTCCCCACTGATGATTTCTTTTGCTGTGCAAAAGCTTTCTAATAAGACGAGATGCCAGTTGTTGACAATTTGTAGTATTTTCCATATAGTCAGGGTTTTGTTTATAAAGTCTTTGCCTACACTTATGTCTTCAACAATTTTACATATACTCTCCTCCAGCAGATTTAATATTTCTGTTTTAATACTTAGATCTTTGATCCCCATTTCCATTTTAGTTTAATACATGGTGATAGACATGGATCTAGTTTATTGTTTGACACATGGAAAGCTGGTTTTTCCAATACCATCTACTATAGAGGCTATTTTTCTTCCTGTGTTTGGCCCTTTCATCAAAGATAAGATGGTTGAATGTGTTTGAAATTATTTCTGCCTTTCCTAATCTGTTTCACTGATCATCAGGTCTATGTTTTTGCCAGTACCATGCTCTTTTTATCATAGCAAATCTGTAGTATAATTTTAAGTCATTGATTGTGATGCTCCCTGTTTTGCCTTTGTTTCCCAGAATTGTTTTTGATATTGCAGGTATCTTCTGCTTTTAAGTGGATGTTAAGAATATTTTCTCTTGTTATGTGAGATATGCTAATAGTATTTTTATTGGGACTGCATTAAATCTGTACAAAACATTTTACTGTGTATTCTTCCTATCCATGAGCAAGGGATATCTTTCCCTTTTCTGATATCCTCTTCAATCTCCTTTTCAGCATATAGATCTTTTACTTCCTTTGTTAGATTGATTCCCAACTTCTTCATTTTGTATGCTATTGTGAAAGGTGTTGTTTTCCTAATTTCTCTCACAGTCAGTTTGTTATTTATTTTTTGTACAAAGTCTATTGACTTTTGAGTTTTGAATTGGTTTCCAGTGATGTGACAGAATTATAGCAGACTTTTCAACATAAGCTCTTACAAGGAGAGCTTTGAGTGAAGTATTTCAAGTTCTGAAAGAAACAACCTCTCAATCAACCTAGTTGATGTATCCTGAAAAATTATCTTTCAGGACTAATGGAGAAATAAAATACTTCCATGACAAAAAACAACTGAAGAAATTCATGACAACCAAATCAACTCTACATAAAGTTCTGAAAGATATTCTAGGAAGAGAAAACAAACCTCACAATCCCAAGAGTACCTATAGAAAGAAGCTACTAGGCCGGGAAAGCAATTAAACAGAGAAGAAAGTCACTTATAACTATCAATGTAAATAGTCTCAGTTCACCAATCGAAAGAAACATACTGGCAGAATGGATCAAGAAACAAGTCCAACAATAATACTGCATTCAAGAAACACATTTGGGATTCTCTTTTCAAAGCAATGTCTTTCACTTCTGAAATTTTGAGTCTGCAAAAGGTGGAGTCCTGCTGCTTCTTATGATGCCCTCAGGCCATCTTTCCTATTCTCCTGTTCCTTCTCAGCAATCACAACCTGCTCTGCTCTATCTTTGCAGTCCCCAGATTCACTGGATCTTCCGTTCTGGACAAACTCACAGCATGTGAAGCATTCTGCTGAGTTCTTGATTCACAACATAAATCTGGCTAAAAGCTCCAACAGTAGTCATGCCACTGATTCAACATTAGGTTACCTTGAAGTTTCTTATTACAGATTAATTATTCCACTGCCTTTAGTCTCTGGCAAAGTCTCTGATATGAACAAAGTGCAGACAAGCTTTCTCCCAAGCCATAATTCATATTGTATGGAGTCTAACAACTGATGTACTCCTTCTTCCCTGTCAAAACCTCCCAAGCTTGGTCTTTACCAGCAGGATTTCTGTGAGCCTTCTGGTCTTCTGAGCACTGATCAGAATCTCCCATCAAGTACCACCTAACGTTTTCTTTTTTCAGCTGGTATCTCCAAACCTTTACAAACTCTTCCTACAAGCCATTCCCAAAGGCTCCCAAACCATGTTGTCAGGTATAGTCACAGCAATAGTCCCACTTCTCCAAACTCTGTTTTAGTTACTTTTTTTCGTTGCTGAGACAAATACTCAACATCCAAAGTCTAAGCGGGGAGAGGTTATTTATCTCACAGTTTGTAGAAGTTTCAGCCCATTACCAACTGGCTCCAATGGATGGCTTCCCAGAGGAGAAACAATTCATGGTGGGGGGAAGATAGCAAAACAACAAGGGATGATCAAAGGTCTTTCTGATCCTTTTAGTTTATCCAGGCTACTCAGGGCAGGTAGTACTCAGACGCTTAATCATGATGCCCTTGATCCTAACATTGCACCATGACTCAATTCGAGTGTCACATAGTCTGGATCCAGCCACCCCTAAAAAATCCCCACCTATGACCACATGTGGTTTTAGGTGAACATCTACACATGCTGTAGCAGCCTCTACCCAAATTCTCAATAGCATTGGAAGTGTATTTTTCTGCTTATTATTATCTCTCAAATATCACCTCCCAAGGGAGCCTCACTCTGATCCTGCCATCTAAATAACTACCTGCCCCCATTTCGTCATATTATTCCATTTTATTTTCTCCATAACACTCTTCTCCACTTTCTAAAATTGTCTTTAAAGTAATTTCCCCTTTTACTGTTTTGCTTTTCTCTGAAATTGGGAGCTTCACAAGAGAAAGTACCTGCTCATTTCACTGTGTGCTGTGTCTCCAGCATCTGGGAGGTGCCCCACACTTAGAAAACCACAACCCGGGATAAATGGGAAATGAAATGAATGCAGGCCAGCATTTTCACATCTCTGGCTCTGAAAGCTTGTGGGATGAAATTCTTGCTGTGTAGCAGCTTTGGGTTTCTTCCCTCTTTTTGAAGTGGTTCTCCACCAAGGTCTACAGGGCTAGAGAGGTACTGAGGGTGACACTGATTAAGGTGCTGCCTCTGGGGCAGAGCCAGATCTCCATCCCATAGACAACTATTCACAGTAGCCAAGTCATGTTTCAACTGATGTGTTCATTAGCAGATGGATGGATAAAGAAAAGGTATTGTATAAATGCAATTAAATAGTGTTCAGGCACAGAAAAGAATAAATCTTCTCATTTTCAGCAACATGGATGGAGCTGGAGGACATTACAGTGAGTGAAATAAGCCAGATATGAAAAGACAAATACTGTATATGCTTGCTCATATGTGGAAGATAAAAAATTGATCTCAAAGAGTAAGAGAGTAGGATAGTGGTCACCACAAGTAAGAATGGGACAAGAAAGTGATAGGGTAATACTTTAGTTAGAAGGAATCAGTTAGAAGGAATTAGAAGGAATAAGTTCTCATACTACAACACAGTAGTGTGCCTATATTCCACAGTAATTTATTATATATTTTATAAACAATTAGAAGAGATGAGTTCAATGGTTTTTACCTAAACGAAATTATAAATGTTTAAGAAGATGGAAATGTGAGTGACCTTGATCTGATCATTATGCGTTTTATACATAGATGTAATTATTGCACTATATTCCATAAATATGTAATTATTATGTATCAGTGAGGCGTAATTATTGCACTATATTCCATAAATATGTAATTATTATGTATCAGTGAGAAACAAGTATAGTGCACCTAAGCCCTGTACTTCCTTCACTACACTTCTGAGCAAACTCCTGCTTCTCTTTTTCTAGGACTCTTGTCTCACAGAGAGATTACATGTATAGAACAATTTCTAAACATCATTTTCTATTCCAGGATGTCACTGCCTCCCCACACCAACCCTGGGAGGTAAGAAGTGTTTGTATTCACTTTGCAGCAGAAGAGTGTTAGGTGACTGTATTAGCTGTTTTCTTTTTGTTTGTTTGTTTTTTTGCTGAGACCAAATATATGATGTATACAATATAAAAAAGGAAGGGTTTATTTTTGTTCATAGTTTCAGGGGTTATGTCAGTGGTTGGCCGACTCCAGGGCAGGAACAGTATGGTGGAAGAGCATGATGGGAAAAGATACCTAGTTCATGGCTGGTGGCTGGGAGTAAGAGCAAGGGAGGAGCACCAGAGAGGAAGGTGCCGGCGACCAGGTATAGTGACCAAAGTGAAGCTTCCATGACCCACCCTGAAGTGTATGTGGGAGTGCAGGCTCCCAAATTAATCAAGTTGACAGTTACATTTGACAGATTAAGTGACTTGCGCATGTCATCCAACAAGTTGATAGTCAGCTGGACTTCTAATGTAAATGGCATGAGATGGAACTAAACACCTGCCTAAATATGTGCTCAAGTTGGAAGGTAAACACCATGAAAAGTAGGAAAAACAAACTTGCCATTGTTGTAAAAAAGGGGGTTTTAAAAGTATGAAAGTTACCAAAATTTGTTTTTAAGTATAAAAAGTTACCATGTCCTCTTTATACTGCACCAAAAAACAGCTGGCATTGGGTAGTATTATCATCCAAGAAAGAAATCAGAAGACTTTTAGTAAACAATCATTATATGCTTTTTCTTACTTTTTTAGTTGGAAAGCACAAACTTTGAAGAGAACACAAAATATTCCAACTTGTTTGACAATGTTTCAGAAAAAGACAACTGAAATTTAAAAAATCAACACATATTTTATTTTTTCATTTTAAATTTTATTTTATTAGTGCACATTTGTAGAAAATAATGATTATATTCACCTTGGGGAGCTGGTATATGTACATAACACATCTTAATTCTTTTTTTTCATCCCCTTCTCTTCCCCTTTTATCCTCTCTGTTCATCTTTTGGTCCCCTCCCCTTTTGTAAAAGTCTCTCTCCCTGTTATTATATTATCTTTTATTTTGCTTTATAATTAATTTCTATTTTGGGTTTCTCGTATGAGATAAACTATGTGATATTTAAACTTACTTATTTGATTTAATACAACATATTTATCTACCATTCGACTCTATATTCTAGTACATCACTTTAATAAGAACTCACCCAGCAATCACAACAACCTTGCAAAGTATGATATTTCCTCTCCATTTTAGAGTGAGGGCATTGTACAGAGAGTGAAAGGATTTACCACTTATTTATTGATAAGTGTCCACTGGAAATGCCTTATTACTAGGCTGCATGTTTGTATCACAAGTCACAAGGCCACATGGAATAATCTCAGCCCTCAGCTCTAGGTTCATAGTGAGTTTTGTGAATTCATTATCAGAATAAGATAGTATGAAGGAGTGATTTGCCCACAGTTCTCATTCCCATGGACCTATATAATAACAAACAGGGACAGACAGAGGTTGAATGGCATAGATACCATAGAAAGATCACGTCATGTTCTAAGGCACATGTTTCAAGGTGGATTGGATTTATGAAGATCCTCAGAGGAATTAAACACAGAGTAAGATTTTTATGGAATTAGTGGGTCAGCTCAGTACAAGGACGTGATGGTTCTGGCGTGGGTAGATGTAGGATGCAGATCAAAGCACAGTACAAAAGTGGATTAGAAGAATTCAGAATTAGGCAAAGAAAAAAATGTCAGAACTAGAGCTTTGGCACAATTCCAGATCCTCAGGCATTAGCTCCCCTTTACCAATGCCTCACTGAGGAGGGTTTGGTTATGTCAAGTAGGATCTGTAATGTGATAAGTTTGTGTGATATGTATATGGATACAAGTAGAAACACATACACACACATACAATTTAACTGCTTAATGATTTTCCTTCAGATATATAATGTGCTGGTCCATTCATACTGCTATGGCAGAATATAATACAGTAAGGGAGTTATAAAAAATCATAGATTTATTTCTCACAGTTCTGCTCATGGGGAAGTCCAGTATCAAAATGCTGGCAAATCTATTGTCTTTTGAGGGTCTGCTTTCCATTGCATAGGTGGTAATCATCTGTCTATAACCTCATATGACAGAATGTGCGATGGAGCTCTCTGGGGCTTCTTTCATAAGGGCACTAACCCAATTAATGACCTGCTGAGTTCCTACTTTTAATACCAACTCACTGAGGATTAAATTTCAATCTATGAATTCTGTAGGGAAACAAACACTCATCATATAGCAGAGTGACTTCAATTCTTATGAATTAATATTTCATTTGAGAGATGGCTTAATATAATGCAGTGATTTTTGAACTTTCAGCATTCCTTAAGGAAAATAAGAACTTCTATAGAAAAATGGTTCTGTATGAAGCATGTAATACTTAGGTTGTTCATATTTATTTAACAATTCCAAATTGCAGTAGTTCCTTATGTTAAAGTTAATTAATGAGGATACCAAGGCAGTGTCAATAAATCTGCAAAGTGAACTGAGGCTACTGAATGGCTATGATACATTAGCATTCACATTCTGATAGGCCCTCTGTCTTATTTCATAGTTTGATTATTTTGTGTTGAGAAAGTTTGATTTATACTGATAAATAGCTACAAGTAGCATACCAGTCATGTGCAGCTTAATATTGGAGACGTTTGTGATTTTCATGACAGCACTACATTTTTCTTACCTTTTAAAATATGGAACATACATTTTTTTCAGTCAGTAAATTCTACAAATATTGCACTAAATCAAAGCCAGACAGATGTGCATTAAAACTAGGTTACCTCCTACACCACGGAGCTAGACCAGTGGAACTCTATCTTGGTAGGAGAGATTCTGAAGAAAAGATTGTAGTCATTTTTAAAACTAAACTTACAGTCACTCCAATAACAATAACAAAAAATCTAACATTAGTTTATACAAAGGGATTTTTAAAAAAACTTATACGGACACACCTAATAAATTGTAAGGAAAGGATACCTTTTATTTTCCTGTCAGAGTGCAACATACATTTACTTATAATCAATAAAACAGAGGAAATTAATATAAAAAGCCTATTCCTTTAACACATTGAAACTTAAAAGCCCCAGGGTACTGGACTGTTTGTACCTATGGATTTTTTATCCATGGATTCAACCAACCATGGATCAAACATGTTTTTAAAACAGAATTCTTAAAAGTTCCAAAGAAGACAAATTTGAATTTTTGGTGAGACAAGTACTATTTGAGTTCACACAAATGCAGTGATGTATGGGCATCATATATAGTATTATAAGCCTAGAAATGATTTAAAACTATAGGGGGAAGTGCATTGGTTATATTCCAACACTATGCTATTTCATATCAAGGATTTGAACATCCACAGATTCTAGTACCCATGAGGGATCCCAGAACTAATACTCCATGGATATCAAGGGATTGTAGTACTTTGATCTTTAAAAGGGTAATGAAGAAAATTCCAAGATTAGCTCTCCCATATTAATCTGAATATTCATCTATTAAGTTTTCCTCAACCATATGCTTAAAAGAAGCTTCTAGATATGATATCAGAATTAACAGAAGACATAGTGATCAAAGGGCTACAAATGCAATGCTAGGAGTTGATTTGGACATGTAGCTTTTAGATTAAAGACATCTCTTACTGTTCATTCCCATAGGCAAACTTAGCTATGATAACAAAAGCTTTAGAAATCCTATGACACAGGCAGCTAGTTTGTGTGACCTTTAAATACCATGAAACAACTTTTGGGGTTGAATGACTGAAACTCTGATGTGAGTCAAAGAACTGAGTGTACACAAGAAATCTGATATTTGTGTAGAACGTGCTGCAATATCTGAGACAAAGAGGGTTTTTAATGGTGGGTTATTCTACAATTTTGACATAACAAGATATATGCTATGGCAAAGAGACTCCCAAGAGCTCAACCTCAGCTTGCCAAGAGAAATCTGACTCAGAAGCAGCTGAGAGATATGTTTCTCTCAAAGAAGTACTGAATAAAGAGCGTGTTTCAAAATAAACAGAGGTCCTCAAACAGTCAGGTCACTTTTTCCTTTGTCTTATCAATAGTTAACATTAATAAAGAGGTTCAGAATGGTGGCAGTCTTTCTAAGTGTTCTTCAGTCATCATTAACCCAAACTTCCCAGTCAACTGTGCCCAAAATATCTGGACTAATCCAACTTCCTATAGACAGGAGCTTATGCTGAAAATTATTCTGGAATGCTAGCATAGATGATTTGCACAAAGAAGTCTACGCTCTGGTCTGCCTTCTTTCTCTGCTCTGTAGTCCAGAAGGATTTTCTTAAAAGCCAGAAAATTGGTAAATGCAATTGACACACCAAGTGTGGCACCAGGCCTTCTTTACAGTGTTGTCACATTACCAGCATTGTTGTAGTGTGACCAAGGATCAGTTCCAGCAGCTGTTCTTCAGTACACATTTATACCCAAGAAGTGTATTTCTTTACTTTTTATTTTAAAAATTAAAAAAGCTAACAAAACAACAATGAAGACAGAATCAAAACAACACAAAAACAACAAAAATGATATATGAACTCAAAACAAAATGATAGGAATTAACAATGGTTGCTATATTACATACTGTTATCTTCAGTGAAGTTGCTCAGTCCACCAGACATAAAAATGTAAGATTGATTAAACAATCAAAGGCCATAACAATACAAAAAATACTACATTGGAAAGGATGCAGAGCTTCACCATACAAGATCGTAGGAGTTCAACAATGGTTCTCATACAGCATATTGTTGTTTTCAGATCAGTCATTCTGATTACCAGACTGAAGCATGAAAAATTAGTCAAGAAAAAAGAAAATTTTAAGCATTGACTGTTCCTTTCAATAAACCACAAAAGAAAACCAAAATTTGTATGTATATTTAAGGATAGCTGGAATAAGTGTCTTTATTAAAGTCAAGTATTTTTCTTATTTTCAAGCTCTTGGTAGACCCTGTCCATACAACTTCTCTGTAACAACCAGAACTCATTGTGCATGATAATGTCTCTGGAAAGAGCCAATCTTAGCTTTAGCTTCTGCATTGCAGGAGGAGGGGCTGGACAGTATGAACCCCTGTACCTCCAACCTGCATGACTCCAAGTTGTGCTGAAGACACCAGGGGCATCAGAATGTCTCATACTGAATTACCATTACAGCCCTCTACTTGAAGATTTTTTTTGTTGTTGCTTTTTTAAACAGCTTATGGAGTAATTTCAGAAGTTCAACAGATGTTGAACTTATCTGAACAAATGGTTTGATAGGATAGTACAAAATTCATTTCAATATTGCATCATTGACAACATGTCGGCATCTCTGAACTGTAAGTGTACAATTTGGAAGAAGTCAGATGCAATACATTCTTTGGTCAGTTTATAATCCTTATTCAATATTTTATAGTATTATTTGATTATTAAGGGTGATCATCTTTGTTTCTAAGTGGCCAAACTTCTTGTGCGTTGCATATTGGGCCAGAGCTTTAAAGTTTTGGATTATGGACATTTTATACAGAATGGGAAGTGTGATGACACTGTGACTTGTGCATTAGAGCTTGGGCACAGGAGAGAAGGCCCCATACTTGGGTGTAAATCCACCATCATTACAGGGAATAGTTGCTTTGTGCCTTGTGAATACTGACCTGGCTTGGCATCTTAATGAACTCTTGCGCTGACCAAGCTAACTCACTATTTATCCTCAAGTGCCAGGCACATATATTGCCCTAAAATATTTGAAGAATCTTCTGTGAGTATACACATGCTCTTGCTTAATTTTTTAAGAAGAGTGCTTTTAGTTTTTCGAATCATTGTAATCAGCGAATCCCCTTTCCAGATGTTCAGTGGTAAATACGGAGGTGACAGAAGAATCCTTTCCTGGAGGTCTGCACATAATCGAGTTAACATAGAAGTGTACAGCGATAGGCTCCAGTTTGATATGTGACACCACTGAGTGTGTGCTTGCTGTGTTCGAGCTTTGAAAATTGTAACTGTGTATTTAAAAATTAAATTTGAATCAGTTGTTTGCAGCACCTCAGACGCCACTGTAGTTTGAAAGCCACTGACAAAGAGGGAAAAGGGCTCTTGAGCAGCATCTTGTCTGTTATTTACTAATTGTATGAGTACGACTTACATCTTTACAGTTCAGTTTTCACATTTCTCAAAGGAGTTGGGCATTCTGTGGGATCCATGTGACAATGAAATGAAACAAAGTGCAGAATGTATGTATCATCTACGTTTCCTAGACAGCAAATACTAACTCACCTCTTTTTACAATTTTACTTTTATAGAAAGGAGGCATTGCTAATGATATGAGACCTAAAGCAGGATAATTCATACTCACTTGTCATCAGCCTCGTGGGTCACAGAGAGAGGCTGTGCTCAGTGGGGAAGTTGTTAACCCTAGATACACAGGAGCCACACAGAGATTTTTGAGGAATACTGATACTTGGACTTCAGTCTTACAAATTATGATCTAACTAGTCTGGGGTGCTGGCTAGGCATCAGGACTGTTTAAACGTCTCTGGGTAGTTTTAATGTGCAGTCAGGGTTGAGAACCACTGCATTTGACAAGGCCTGCCCAACTTTTAATCTTTCACCACTGTCTTGGCACAGCCTCATTTTGTTTCATCCTGTAGGAAGGAGTATAATTTGTTCTCCAAGATATTCTTATGGCCAATGTAAGTGCTACCATCACTGGAAAAGCGCCACTTTCACCATATGCTATGACATGTGGCCACATGTTCCTGTCCCCCTTCTGTTGCTATCTCTCTAGCTCCTTTTTGAGCTCTTGAAGCAGGATGCTTGGCACATGCAATGAGTTCCTTGAGGAAAATACCAAGTTATTCCCTTGGGTTAGAGCCAAGGCTGGCATCCTACAGTGTAGGAAGACCACAGTTAATATGCCTGTGCTTACTCTGAAAGGAGAAGTGGTATCACTTGAAATGAAGTAGCAAGGACTATGGGCTTTGCACAGCCTGCAGAACTCCCTAAGAAATACAGGAGGCAGACAAGTCACATCTGGCTATAGTTCCTTCCTCAGTCGTTCATCAAATATGTTCCTAGCTAAGCTCCAAAGGGAAAACATTTACTTCTGCTTATAGGGGCCACAGGAGACTTCATGCAGGAGGTGAGATTCCGTTAAGGCTGGGAGGAATGCTGCAGTTGTTTGGATGTCAGAGGACATATGAATGAAGGCAAACAGCGTGATTAGCATGAAAAAGACCACTGAAGTGAAAGTTACCCTGTACGTTTGGAAAGCCCATCATGAGAGAAGGGATTGGGAGACAGTAGTCAGAAAGATTTAGGTTTCTTACAGGAGTAACAAACAGCCTCCAGTTATCAGTGGTTTAAAACACATGTGTGTTTGTTTCTCACCTGTGCTACAAATCTAATCTAGTCTTCATTTTGAGACTCTGCCTTATGTTGTCCTGATTCAGGACAATGGACCTGTATCCTGTGGGTTATTGTCGTTCTCTGTGGCAAGGGGACAGGAAAATGAGGAATGAATTGTGTTTTATGTTTTCTTCCTGAAAGTGACACAGGTAGCTGCTATTCACATTTTATTGGCCAAAGCCAGTCACCTGGTTATATCTAACTTGAAGTAAATCCTCCCATAGACCCAGAAAGAGAGAAACTGGAAACACTAGTGAAGAAGACCCTTAAATATCTCACTAGGGAGCTTGAATCTGACTTTGATGGGCAGAGAGACCAGCCAAAGTTGGTAGGAGAGAGGCATGGTTAGAACTAGAGTTATATAGAAGTGGAGAAGACACTATTTCTTTGTCTGCTAGAGCCTTTCTTTCTTTCTGTTTTTCAGATTGTTTTGTTTATAGAGATGGCACAATCTTTATCTGCTCTCTGCTTTGGGGGGATTTAGAATAGAGAGTCTCCTCCTACCATTCAGCCTGAAGCTTTGAAGGTAAATGCAGTTCAGGGGATTATTGCCAACTACCTGCCCTGGATTCAAGCCTTGTCTTTCAGCCTAGTACGTATGACTAATGAGCTGAGATGTTAATCTTCATCTGAATTCTGAATCTGTTTCTTAATTAATTGGTTCCTAACTTAATGGAGAGAAAGGGAATTTCTGTACAAGGCCTTTCAAAGCTCAGGATGCATTAGAAGGAGGCAGAGAAGAAAGAGAGTAGACCAGTAAAGAGGTACAGAATGTACAGAATGCATAAAAGCTGGAGGGGAAAAAAGATACAAATTGCTGTGGTTGGGTCTGGAATATCCTCCTGAAACTTCAGGTGGGGTGTACAGAAGGTGATTGGGTCATGGGAAGGGAGTGCTATGCTCATCAGGAGGCTGGTCTGTGGGTGGGCTCATAACTGATGTGCTGTTTGGAGGCGGGGCCTGTTGGAGTAGGTGGTCCCTGAGAGCGTGAGCTGTGGGTTATCTTATGTTGAGGTTCCTGGAGGAATATCTGAGATGGGGGTCTGCTTGCAGGAAAAATATTACTCTCAAGAGGGAGGGAAGCTGGATTGAACTGAGAAGGGAGTAGGGATATGATGCAGTTATAAGGGAGACTTCAGGGGATCCTGTGGGGCAGACAGAGGCTGGAACCACTCTGCAGAAATGTCCTGAGCTGAGGCCAAGGAAACTTGTATCCCTACATCAACCAGTAGCTAGGTAAAGGCTGCTTAGAAAAGAGCCGAAGGTGCTGGCTCAAGCAGATTTTAGGCAGATGGCAGTTCCCCGAGAGACACCTGTTAGCTTGCAGCAGTCACTCCTCCCAAGTGGGAAGAAAGGTCAGCGAGTGCCTTTGTCCTGAAGGGGAGACCTGGCTTGTGCACTCCAGTACTCCCTGTAGGTGGCATTTTGTAAATATAAAATCATTGCAACTGCTAGAAAATATCGACCTAATTATTTTTTTAAAAATTATTTTAAAAGTAAAAGAATGAAGACATATTAACAAACAGACACAAAGTAACATAAGAATAATACAATCAAAACTGATCTACAGACAAGGTGACAGGGAATCAACAATGGTTGTTGCTTTACAAATTGATAACCTCGAAGTGTATATTCAGGAACAAAGATAAAGACGTGCAAAATTGATCAATCAATTAATCATCAACTATTCCTTACTATGAAGTGACCTAGTTCAGTAGTACAACTATGTAAGATATGCTGTACATACATACTTACTTTCTTACATATTTTTTTCCTGTCTTCCCTTTCCCTTTCTTTCCCTTCCTTTAAAGTGTGATAGAAAAAGAACTACATCAACAACAGAAAAAAAAAAGAAACCGAAAAGCATTAAGAGACACAAAGTAGTACAATAACAGTATGATCAGAATTGAATTATAGACAAAGCCACAGAAAACCAACAATAGTTGCTGCATTGCATATTGATATCTTCAAAGTGTATGCTCAGGATAACACATGTAGACATACAAGATTGATCGAATAACCAGTCATTAACTATTCCTTAGCATTAAGTGACATAATACAATAGTAGAATCATGTTAGCCCTCCTGCACATATGTATCTACATATATACATACATACATTTTTGCCTCTTTCTTTTCTCCTTTCCCTAATCCCATCTGTTCTTTGCTTTTGAACAGATTTCCTTCATGTCTCTTGGTTTATATTCCCACCCTCAGGTTCTTACACCAGTGACACATACGTTGCCTGCTCATGTACTGCTAATTTATTTCACTTATGAGTGTGGTTTCCAGTTTTGACCATTTGCCTACAAAGTCCCCAAAACTGTATTTCTCTATAGCTGAATAATATTCCATTATACAAAAATGCCACAGTTTTTTTAATGCAGTCTTCTGTGGATGGACACTTGGGTTGCTTCCACATTTTAGCTATCACAAATTGCGCTGCTATAAACATGGGTGCACATATATCAGAGTGATATGATGTTTTCAGATCTTCTGGGAAAATAGCCAGAAGGGGGAATAGCTGGTTTGAATGGAACCTCTAGACCTAGTTTGCTGAGAAATCTCCAAACGGCTCTCCACCGTGGTTGCACCAGTCTGCATTCC
>PVLD010027576.1:0-20548 GCA_004027595.1 Dinomys branickii | reverse complement strand
AAAAATAAGTAAATAAATAAATAAGATTGGTTGCACACTGAATCCAACTGAAAATGAGTTGTACTGCAAGAATCAATACCTCTAGATGTACTAAAGTTCGCATTTTGAAATAATTTATCAGAAATGTATATCAATATCAGAGTTTATAAGTATTATTAACAATACCAGTAACAGTTGTGTCAGCAGGGAAATCCTTCCTTTTTTGCCAGCCTCAGAATTATTTATTTATTTTTAAGTCTTTATGGAGTTAATTATCATAAAGGGAAACCCCTAAAATGAAGATTTAGCCATGCCTGGTGGCAGATGCCTGTGATCCCAGCATTCTGGGTGGTCGAGGGAGAACTGCAAGTTTGAATTGCAGCCTAGGCAATTTACCAGTTTAGCAAGACCCTATCTCAAAACAAAAAATTTGGGCTGAGGATACAACTCAGCGGCATGGCGCATGCCTGGCAACCACGTGGTCCTGAGTTCAGTACAACAAAACAAAACAAAAAATGAAAATAAAAAATTTTAAAGGGCTAGGGATGTAGTTCAGTGTGAAGGTCCTGGGTTCAACCCCCAGTACTGCAAAATAAATAAATAAAACAAAAGTTTATGAAATATTATTGTGAGTTTATGACTGATGTCACTTTTTTTTGTCTTGTTGAGACAAGGTCTTGCTATGCAGTTCAGGCTGGCCTTGAACTCATTTTGTAGCCCAGGCTGGTCTCAAACTCACAGCAATCCTCCTGCCTCAGCCTCCTGAGTGCTAGGCATGAGCTACCATGTCCAGTGTCACTTTTAATTATCAGCTAAACCAGGCATGGTGACGTGTATCTGTCACCCCAGATGCAGGAGCATTGCTGTGAATGTGAAGGTCAGATGGGCTACATAGGAAGTTCAAGATCAGCCTAAAATACATAGTGAGATCTTGTCTCAAAAAAAGAAAAATTCAGATATAGAGTGTATATTAGTTTCCTAAAGTTACCTTAACAGTACCACAAACTAGGTGGTTTTAAACAACAGAAATTTATTGTCTCACAGTTCTGGAGGCTTATAGTTCGAAATCAAAGTGTTAGGAGGGCTATGCTTGCTCAGAAGGCCTCAAGGGAGCATCTTGTCTTGCCTGTTTCTAGCTTTTGGTAGTTGAAATCCTTGATATTTATGGCCTTGTAGACTTACTGTGATCTCCCTTGTCACATGGTATACCTTATTTATGTCTGAATTTCCATCTTATTCAGGCACCAATCACTGAATTTAGGCCCATGTTGGCATAGTATGACCTCTGTCATATTTTAGTTACTTACTTATTTTTGTAGTTCAGGTTGTCTTGAACAACTATTTAGTCTATTTAGCCCAGGCTGGCCTGAAACTCAGTTATCCTCTTACCTCAGTGTCCTGAGTGCTGGAATCACAGGCATGTGCTGCCATGCCTGGCTTATGACCTCATTTTAATGATTATATCAGCAAAGACTATTTCCTAATAAATTCATGATCATACATTCCAGATGGATATGAGTTTTCGGGAGAAACTATTATACCTAGTACAGAGTGTCTTATTGTTTAAAAATCCATTTCACTATGCCTGGAGTAGAGGCCCAGATCCTTAACTTTAGAAAACTTCACTGTGGCTGGGGATACAGTTCTGTAGTGCCGCATCTGTTTAGCGTGTATGAAGCCCTGGGTTTAATCCCTGGCACCACCATGAAAAAATAAAAAGCTTCACTGACTTGACAAATGATACCAATGTTCACATGAAAAAAAATGGGAGAATAACTAGATCATTTCTGAAAAACAGAAAGTGTTATGACACTCTGTCAGATATTAAAAATACTTCAAAGCTGGGTGTGGTGGCACACGCCTGTAATCCCAGCACTTGGGAGGCTGAGGCAGGAGGATCATTGTGAGTTCAAGGCCAGCCTGGGCTACAAAGTGAGCTCAAGGCCAGCCTGAACTGCATAGGAAGACCCTGTCTCAAAAAGACAAAAAACCCCATAAAACTTCAAAGATTAAATGATTAAAGCAGCTTAGTATAAAGTAAAAATTAGATCAATGTAACAAAGGTTCCATTGGAGGAAATACATAAAACAATTTCATTTGTGATAAGGGTGGCAACTGAAATCAGTAGGGAAGGTCTAGGGATATAGCTCAGTGGCACAAGTACTTGCTTGGCAAATGCAAGGTCCTGAGTTGAATTTCCAGTACCAAAAAAAAAAAAAAGACAAAGAAATCAATGGGGAAAAGAGGGCTTATTTCACAAATGATGCTTCAGTAACTATTTGGTGGTGGGGAGGAATTATCCTTATCACTTAGACAAAAATATCCTACAGGAGGTGGGGGTAGGATGATTGCCACCAGTTCAAGGCCAGCTGGACTAGAGTTCATGGCCATCCTAGACTACATAGCAAGACCTGTGGTAAAAACCAAACCAACAGCCGAGTGTGGTGGTGCACACGTTTAATCCCAGCACTTGGGAGGCTGGAGCAGGGGTATTGCCCTGAGTTTGAGGCCAGCCTGAACTACATAGCAAGTTCAAGGCAGGCAGGTCTGAACTACATGGTGAAACCTTGTCTCAAGAAAAAACCAAAACAAAACAAAACGTACAAACAGCTGGGCATAGTGATGTACTATCATAACCCCAGCCCTTGGGAAGCTGAGACAGGAGGATCACTGGAAGTTCTAGGCCAGCCTGGGTCACATAGTGAGTTTGAGGCCAGCCTGGACTAGGACCCTGTCTCAAAAAACTAAAAAACAAAACAAAACAAAAAAACGATATATATATATTTAAAATTCTAGATGGATCAGAAATGGAAATAGAAAAACTAAAAGCACAACCATTGCAGAAGAAAACATGAATGTTTTTCTTTGTATTCTAGGATGGTGAAGCCTTTTTTGTGTCTTATGCTAGAATCAAAAGCTTTGTGAGGCAAAAAATTATAAATTCAAAACTAGAAAGCATTTGCAACATTTATGGTAAAGGGTTAATTTCTTTAATCTCTGATGAGATTTAGAGAAATCAGTATGAAAAATGCAAGCCCAATAATGAATGAGATCAGGAAGTTTATTATATTTTATTATTTATTTTTGTCTTCTTGAGACAGGGTCTCACTATGCAGTTCAGGCTGACCTTGAGCTCACTTTGTAGCTCAGGCTGGTCTCGAACTCGTAAATATCCTGCCTCAGCCCCCCAAGTGCTGGGATTACAGGCATCCACCACCATGCCCAGCTATTTATTTTTTATTTTTATTTTTATTTTTTGTGTTTTTGAGACAGGGTCTCGGGACATAAGGAAGTTTAGAGAGAAAAATACACACATCAACAGGGATTTAAAAAGCTATTCAGCTGGGCATGGCGGCACACACCTGTAATCCTAGCCCTTGGGAGGTTGAGGCAGGAGAATGGCTGTGAGTTCAAGGCCATCCTGGGCTACATAGCGAGACCCTGTCTCAAAAAAAATGCAATCTCTTCTATGGTTAAAGAAATAGAAATCAAAACAATAAAAGACCACCTTTAGCTATCAGATTGGGAAAATACTTCCAAATTTTATTACATTCAGGGCTTGTGAAGGCCTGAGGGAACATAATTTCATACACTGCTATTGGGAGCATAGGTCTGTGCAACATTTTCTTTTGTTTTCTTTTTTGAGACAAGGTCATGCTATGTAGTTCAGGATGACCTTGACTCGCTATGTAGCCCAGACTGGCCTGGAACTTGTGGTGATCCTCTTGCCTCAACCTCCTGAGTGCTGGGGTGTTTTGGTTACTTTTTTCTCATTGCTGAGACAAAATACTCAATGTCCAAAATGAAGGAAGGAAAGGTTTATTTAGCTTACAGTTTGTGGAGGTTTCAGTCCACACTTGGCTGCTTCAGAGGCAGAGTGGCACATGGCAGAGGGCAAACTTCAGGGCAGCAGTGCACAGCAAAAACAACCAGAGAAAAAAGGAGGAATGGCTGTAAACAGCCTCTTCTCTTCCCTTACATTGTAAACAGCCTACCCCCCCAGGGGGCATGTAGCTCTCACAGAATCTCCACACCCTCCTCTTCCACAGGTTCAGGATGAATACAAATAGGCACCCCAGCTCCCTTCTGAGTCACATTCTTAACCTTTTAAACTTCCCAAATTAACACAATAAAGTACATCCCAGAAGGGTAAGGGCATGTCCTTTTTACCCCAAGATTTAAAACCGCTGAGTCACTCAGCCAAACCTCTAGACACGCCAAGTTGACACAATGTATCAACCATAACATGGGGTTACTGGGGTGAACTGCCACGGCCATCTCTGTGCAACATTTTGAGAGTATAATTTAGCACTATATATTAAAATAGAACCTCAGTATATTTCCTGACTGTGTTCTGGGCTTCGGTAGTACTTTCTCAGCACTCCTTCCCAATAATTCCTAGACTTATTTGCATTTGTATTCTTCCCATTCATAGCCCATGTGTTTTGTGGTAAACTAGTCCTATTTCTAGTTCTTCTGGTCACAGACATTATTAGTTCAGGGAAGAACTTGCAACCTTAGTAAGATAGTTAGATTGAGCCTTGGAGGTCCTGCTTTGGAACTCTATAAATTCTCTCTTCCCTGTTGGACTTCAAAGATGAAACTCACTTCCACTGCCCCTAGCAGCCACACACACACAAAAAGTGATGAATGGTTCTCAGTCTTTAACAGACATCTCAGTCACCTAGTTTGTTGAAACATGGATTACAGGGCCTGCCTGGCAAGTGCAAAGTCCTGAGTTCGATTCCCCGTACAAAAAAACCTCATAAAACAGATTACATTGCAGGGGCTGAGAGTGTAGTTCAGTTGATAAAGTGCTATCCCCTGTAGGCCTTGAGTTTAATCCAAAGCACTGCAAAAATAAAAATAAAAAAGCCTCCACCCTCAGACTTTCAGTTCTGTAGGGCTGAGATAGGGACTGATAATACGCATATCAGGGTAGCAGGAGGTGGTGATGCCACTGGTCTAGGAATGTAGGGATGGAGGCAGAGTGATATGTTTACACTTAAAAAACCACTTGGATAAAGCATAGGCTGCAGTGCAGAGACTGTGAAAGGAACTGAGTAGCTCTAGCTCACCCTGCTACTGGAAATGTACTTTTTTTTCAACCAAAATTATAACCTACACACACAGCCATCTTTCTATCCTTGCAGAAGTTTATCAAAGTTTATTTACATGATAATTGTTGCAGCACTGTTTCTAATAGCTGAAACTGGAAACAAAGCACTTGTCAGTAGATCCAACTAGAGACCATACTCATAAGTGAAATAAATCAGACCCACATGTATAACATCATATTGTCTCTCTAGTGTAAGAATCTGAGAGAGTAAATAAAACCCAAAATGTACAATAGATACTATGAAAGGGAAAGAAATTGCTCAAAGGAAGGAACAACTGGAATGAGAGAAAAGACAGAAAGAAAGAAAGAAAGAAAGAAGGGCAAAAATATATGTAGATAGAAGGAGAGCTGGGGTAATTGTACTGCTGATGTCTAATGGTCTGTTGAAAGGAACAGTTAATGCTTATTTTTTTAACCAATTTTCCATGCTTATGCCTGGTAATCTGAACAACTAATTTGGAGACAACAATGTGCAATATAACAACCACTGGTGAATTCCTACTATCTTGTCTAGTGAAACTGTATGGTTTCTAATTTTTTTTCTTTTTTTAAAATTCTCTTTAATGGTTTGATCAATCTTACATTCTTACAACTGGTAATCTGAGCAACTTTGAAGATAACAATATGTAATATAACAACCACTGTTATTTCCTATCATTTTGTTTTCAAACCCTGTATAATTTTTGTTTTTGCTTTGTTTTGTTTTTGCCTATGTTGTTGCTATTTTATTATTATTTTCTATTCTATTTAAAATAAAAAAAGATCCATATTAGTAGGGAGTTGATCTGATGGAAGCATCCATCTGTTGAAATACTATGCAGTTGTGAAATAGTTTGCATGTGCTGCAGTATGGCTGAAATGTGTTCCCCAAAAGTTCATATATTGGAAATGTAATTCCTCAGTGTGGCATTGTTGCAAGGTGGGGGCTTGTGGGAGGTATCTGGGTCACAGGGGTGTAGCCCTCACGAGTGGATTAACATCTTTCTCAAAATACAGTTAAAAGGGCTGGGGATGTAGCCCACTGGTACAGCACTTGCTTAACACACAAGGCTCTGAATTCGACTCCTGATACTCCAAAACCAAAAGACCATGACAACTAGGGTTTGTGCTTTTAAACAACAATTTCCCCACATAGATATGCAGATGTATGCTTAATTATTTCTTAGAAGGAAATAATGATTATGAATGGCTATATTGGGGCTGGGGATATAGTTCAGTGGTAAAAAGCACTTACCTGCCATGCCCAAACTGGATTTGAGGTGAAGGGTGGGGTGTGGAGGAAGCTATATTAGCTAGACTGGGGAGGGGGGTTGTGGCTGAGGTGGTGCTATAGATTTATTAGTCTTTGCTTTGTACATTTCCATTTGTTTCAGTTGTCTGCCTTAGGTAAGTTTTCCTTAAAAGAAAAGGAAAGTGTCATTTGAAGTTATTTGGGCAAGGCATAAGCTAATTTTAATCTCTTTCTTTGTATTTCTGTATTGAAAAAAATGTTATAAAATCATGCAAAGATGAATAGAAAATTAGATTCCTCCAGGGTCTTTTTGTGTAGTTCCAGCTGGTCATGAACTCACTATGTAATCAAGGGTGGTCTTGAACTCATGGCAGTCCTCCTGCCTCAGCCTCCCAAGTATTGGGATTATGGGTATGTGCTAAGACGCCAGGCGATATATATATATATGTGTGTGTGTATGTGTGTGTGTGTGTGTGTGTGTGTGTGTTTTTGAGACACGGTCTCACTATGTAGTTCAGGCTGGCCTTGAGCTCACTTTGTAGCCCAGGCTGGTCTCAAATTTGCAACAATCCTCCTGCCTCAGCCTCCCGAGTGCTGGGATTACAGGCGTGCGCCACCACACCTGGCTGATATTATTCTTTAAAACAGAAATTTCACTATATTATAAAGGTGAATATTTGGATGCCATAGGTCTCATCAGGAGACATGTTCAGTATAAAAGATTCAGTGTAGCATTGGTGGAAATAACCCATATTTCCACTGGGCAGGAGAAGGGGTAAATTGTGGCAGTCACACAGTGAAATAGTATAAAGAAGTGAAAATGAATTAGCTACAGCTATAATGCAACAGCATGTTTAAGTCAGAGAAATCAAGTTAAGTGAAAAAAAAGCAAGTTACAGAAAACTACGGAAAAATAACATTTTAACTTTGTTTGTTGTTTGTTTTTTAGACAGGGTTTTGCTATGTGTCCCAGGCTAGCCTCAAACCCATGGCCTCCTGCCCCAGCCTCCCACGTGCTGGGATCACAGGTGTGCACCAACATGCCCAGAAAAATAACATTTTTATAAGTTTAGGGGTTGGAATGTAGCTCAGTGGCGGAGCACTTCCTAGCATGCGCAAATCCCTAGGTTTGAGTCTTAGCACCACTAAAAAAATAGCATTTTTACAAAATTAAAAGGCAAGTAGCTAGGCATGGTGGTGCCTGCATACAATCCCAGCACTCAGGAGCCTGAGGCAATAGGATCGCTTTGAGTTCCAGGCCAACCTGGTCTACATACATAGGGAGTTCAAGGCCACCCTGAACTACATAGTGAGACCCTGTCTCAAAACCACCCCCCTCAAATTAAAAAGCAAGTAAAACAAAACAATATATTGTTCAAATATAATTACATATGTCACAATACTATTTTTAAAAATAAAGGGCTGTCGGGCATGGTGGAGCACACCTGTAATCCCAGCACTTGGGAGGCTGAGGCAGGAGGATTGTTGCAAGTTCAAGACTAGCCTGGGATACAAAGTGAGCTCAAGGCCACCTTGAACTGCATAGTGAGAACCTGTCTCAAAAAAATACAAAAACAAAACAAAATAAGAAATAAAGGTCTAAAAGAATTTTAAGAGCCAGGCATATTGGCATACACCTGCAATTCCAGCTATGCAGGAGGCCGAGGCAGGAGAGATTGCTAATGTTAGGCCAGAGTAGGTGACTTAGTGAGACCCTAGCTCAAAAAAAAGTTGCCAGGCATGGTGGCGCCACCATGCCTGTAATCCCAGCGCTCGGGAGGCTGAGGCAGGAGGATCGTTGCAAGTTTGAGACCAGCCTGGGCTACAAAGTGAGCTCAAGGCCACCCTGAGCTGCATAGCGAGACCCTGACTCAAAAAAGACAAAAAAAAATCATATTGTAATTAATGTTTATGATCTTAAATATTTTCATTCCTTGTCACTTCTTACCTTAAGTCCATGAAAAAGCACTACATCTGGCCTCACTTGGCTCAAATACCCCCTCTAAATCCTGTGCTGAGGAGGTGAAGCCATATGACTGATCACCCCACTTTACCACAAATATGGAGGAGCAATTTCTTTTTAAAAATTATTTTATTGGTAATTTTAAATATACATTAAGATCACATTCGTCTTAGAGAATTTGTACCTGTACATGATAGAACTTGGCTTCCATTCCCCACTCCCCTGCCCTCCCTTCAACCCCTCCTCCCCTCCGCACTTACAAAAGCTTTGTTTCTATGTTTTCCAGTTTTGTTTGTTTTTACTTTTCCCTTCTTGCCTTATTCCCTCCAATTTCCCTTGTTCTCCTCCCCATTTGAACATTTTCCTCCCATTTCATAATACCTGGTATACATTTTGGTCCTTATTTATACTTTAAGTTTCTTACACCAGAGGAACAATGCAGTATTTACACATATGTATCAAATTTATTTCATTTAAGAGTATGGACTCAAGGTGCATCCATTTAGCTAGGGATGTCTCATGTTTATCCTTCTTTATGGCAGAGTAGTACCCCATTATATAAAAAAAACACACTTTCTTTATTCATTCACCAGTGGATGGGCATTTGGGCTGTTTCTAAGATTTGGCTATTACAAACTGTGCCACTATAAACATGGGGGTGCATATATCACTGTGGTGTGATGCTTTTAATTCTTTTGGGAATACACCTAGGAAGCGAGTAGCTGGGTCAAATGGAACCTCTAGTCCTAGTTTTTTGAGGAATTTCCACACTTACTTCTGTAATGGTTGCACCAGTGTACACTCCCACCAACAGTAGAGAAGGATTCCTTTTCCCCACAGCCCCTCTAGCATTTCTTGTTTTTTTGATAATAGTCATTCTTTCTGGGATGAGATGGAATCTCAGAATTGTTTTAATTTGCATCTCTCAAACGACCTATGATGTTGAACATTTTTTCATATATTTATTTGCTATTTTTATTTCTTCATCTGAGAAGTGTGTATTCATTTCAGATGCCCATTTTTGGACTGGGTTTTTAAATTTAGGAGGCCTGATTTTTTCTGAGTTCTTGGAGGAGCAATTTCTTACAGGAAAAAACTGGGCTTAATTGCCAAAAAGTAGACTCTTGGGCAGGTGGCAGTTATCTATTAAACCAAAACACATTTAGAACTCTGGTTTTATTATCTGTATGTGAACTTGAGCAGCACTGAATTGGTTTGCTCATATGTAAAGTGGGTATACAGTACTCTGCCGGGCTGTTTTAGGATTAGAAATAATGTTGAAGAATCAGGTACTATGCCTGGTATGTAACAGGCCTTCAATAAACAGTAATTTTAAAAAGCCAAATGCTAATGATTTCCTAGTGTTAATTTCTGAGTCATAACACTCAATGATCAAAGGCAAGGAAGACATCTGTAGCTACAATGAACCTGAATGAAACAAAGTATGTTATAAATGGCATTTTCATTTAAGAATAAAGTATTTACAAGTTTCAGGCCTGTAATGCTCCCCTTTAGGCTTAGCTTTTTCCTGTTTGTTTCTTTTTAAATTATTTTTTGACAGGTTCTCACTATGCAGTTCAGGGTGGCCTTGTACTTGTGGTTGCCCTCCTGCCTAAAGCACTGGGATTACAGGCATGTACCACAATGCCTTTTATAATTTCCTTTTATAATTTCTACACATGAGGTAGAGTGGTCAGGGAGGCCAAGCCTACCTAGTGTCATCCAGCAGAAGCAGTAAGGTAAGAATGCCTGAGTCCTAGTTTTAGACTCTGTTCCAAGCATTTCTCTATTGTTCAAATGTGACTCAGCGCTCTTTTTGTCAGGAGACCAATTTTAAAGCACATTAAAATGAATACAGTTCAGGGTGAACCTTTATACACAACATTCCTGTGTTCTTGCCACAAAATCTACAATCTCCTTTGTACTGAAGAATGTTTTCAAAGGTATTTTGGCTGTCCTTGACTTATTATTTTTTTGTACTGGGAATCGAACTCTGGACCTTATGCTTGCCTGGCAGGCACTTGCGCCGCTGACCTGTATTTCCGGCCCACCTGTCCTTGATTTACTCTTCCAACATTTACTAAGTGCGTGCTGTGCAGCAGGCGCCAAGGACCGCAGGGGCGGCGAAGCAGACGTGGCTTTCATGTTCAATCCAGGGAAAGAGATGTGTCAGAGTGCTGCGGGGGCTAGCTGTGATGAGTTTGCACAGGGAGCCCTACCTGAGGATCAGGTAAACAATCAAAAGACATGAGCTAAACCTTGGGGAAAGTTGCAACTGCATCAGGGACAAAGGGAAAGCAGTGTTTCAGAAATTAGTACAAGCAAGTGAGGAGATATTATCATTTTAATGTGTATGGGAGTACTTTATTATTACTGCGGTGGGGTAGGGAAGGAAAGAAATTAGGCTACAGAACTGGTCAGAGGCCAGACAATGAAGGGGACATGTAAATTGTTGAGCAGTGTGTTGGACAGAGTATGCGCTGGCAGCAGATTAGGTCTGAGAGTGAAAGCAATGCTTCTTTGCTATGGTAACAGAAACACTGGAATTGGAGGCAGATTTACTTAACGTCAGATGAGCACTGACAGGGAATCAACTGTCCCTCAAAATGTCAGGCGTGGAGGGCCCAGGGAGGGCAGCTTTTGCGGGGTTGCGAAGGGCAGGTAGAAAGGTAGAGTACTTGGCTGTCTTTGATTGGCTCCTACAATATGCCTCATCCTGACCCGCTATGCAGCACAGTGACCAGCTGTTTCTAAGAGACAGAAGCAACAGAAACTGTAACAGGACTGTCACCTAGGCAACTGAAGTATACTGGCGCGGGGGGGGGCATTTTCTGCTACACTTAACTTTTTTTTTATGCCAGTCTCCTTTAAAAACCTGGAAACAAAAATGCAGACCTTTTAAGTGGGAAAGGTATATTCATTTAGACACAGAATGTTGCTTACAATTGCCTGCCTAGGATTAAGGGAGGGGATTGACTGCAGCAGTCTAGGTGAGACAGGATGGGCTTAGACTAGAACAGAAGCAGGGATGGAGAAACTGGCTAATTAAGTGTAATCAGTGGATCTTCTCACCAACTGAATTTGAGAAAGGAGGGAAAGGCATAAGCCTAGGATAATTAACCTCTAGGTAGGTTTGTGGCTTAAGCAATTTGAGTACATAGGAGTGTTACTCAGAGAGAGCAGCAGAATTCAGAAGAAAGGGTAGGTTTGGTTTGGGAAATGTGTCAAAGCTATCTTCAGAACATCCAAATGAAGTTAACCAGTAAGCTCAATATGGTTTTTCTTTTAATTGTTCTTTTATAGGGTCTCTTGTCCTGATATCCTACAAACTCCTAAAGCTCTGTGCACCACTTGTGAATTGAGACAAGTATATCTTCTGTTTGCAAAAAGGGATCCAGAGATGGGAGAAGAAATTAAACTTTACACCCCCCAAATTATTGCACAATATTTTTTTACTAAAAGAATAAACTTTTATTAAGCACTGTAAGTTTCTTTCCATCAGCATTAACAGAACAACGGACCAAATTCCATCACAGAACAACTCCTGAGACATTCTCATTCCTTTCTGAAACATTTCCATTAACTCTTGCAGTTTCCACAAAGAAGCATCCATTCAAACTTACGTTAATAAACTATGGAGGTTTTGTTGTGAGGTGGGCCGAAAAGGCAGGAAATTTGGAATCTGGGAGTGGGAAAGAGAAATACGTATTATCCATCCACTAAACACACTGTCAAGAACACAGGAGTGGAGATAGTAACACAGAAAAAAAAACAATGAAAGAATTTCTTACTTTTGTCAATAACATCATTTATCAGGGAGCACTAAAAATCACTGACTCTTTGCAGTTAAAGTTTCTTTACCTAATGTGTTAGTCTAAGAATAGAATAAGATAGAATAAAATAAAAGAAGGGGAAGTGCCTTCTGGGAAGTAATTAGGATGAAGTCATCAGATTTGGCAGGGTTATGAGAGATTAATAAAATCTGAAATATTTGTTTCATTTACATGAAAATTCACGAGTCATTAGTTACTACCAACACAGACAAAAGGAGCACCTATAAAGTATAGGGGCAATGTCAAACACTGGGATGGGTGCCCTGGCACAGGGGAGGTTTTATTTTGCTTTTAACTTGGAAAAGATTTTATTAAATGAATGACATTGTCTTAGAACATCAAAATAAGTTGGACAATATTGAAGATAATTAGCAGAAATGGGAATAGGTGCACTGAGCACTCTACCTGCACCAGCAGATAAGCCAAAAGAGATGAAAAGATAAAGTCAGAAGAGATGCCAAGGCCATGGGCGGGAGAAAAATAGCGGGCGAGACACAATGGAACAGTGAAAACTTAACCCACCACCCCAAACCCCAAGCATATTTAGGAAATATGCACCAAGAAGTGAGCAAGTATAATGATCAAACCTTAGTAGAATTATACTAACTACTTTAAACTGTGGTCTACTTGTATTGTCATTTCAAAAGGGAGGGGGTCTTAGAGGCTGACATGGTGGCAATGACATGCCCACAGGAGCCTTCTAAGGTTCCAAAGGACTGAATCACCATAATCAAACAGCTACTCCCATATTCTTTCTACCCTACATAAGCATTCCTGCCCCCCCACCCCCTATTTTAACCACTCTCCCTAATGCCTCGTCTGGCTGTTTTTCTTAGTGATCAAAAAATGTTAATGTGACTTGGCCAACAATGTCGGAAAATCAAGATGGACACAAAACTCAAATGTCCCTAGCTAAAGCAAGTACCAATTCTTGGGCTTCAGTCTACCGAGTCCTACTGGCTCAGAATGAAAATGATGCAAGTGAGCAGAAATTTTTCTGGCCTGGTCCAGACCAGACCAGCTGCTTGGAAAAGAGTTGGAATTAGAGGCTGACCCCAAGACACACTAGTAGAAGTCAAGAACTGCAAATCCTTGGGGATCAGTGGCTACACACAACCAGGGTGTTCTTGCTTGTGGCCCTGCAAGTTAAAGGGATCATTCCTGGGGATCCAACATTACTTTGTTCCATATCACAGACAGAAACTGAACCTCAAGTGAAGGACGACAGTCTTTCCAAGTAGTACAGCAAAGATCACATCCTACCTTTCTCATTTTATCCTGCAGTCAGAAAAAGTTTAACTCCCAGTAATGAACCTTAGTTTGGCTGGCTTTTAAGTTGTATGATTTGGCAGCTAGACTGAAATCTAGGAATATGGCCTTTTATTGTTCTTTCTTGTGAACTTCCAAATCTAAAATGTTGAATCCAAATAAAAATCAAGGTTGAAGGTCAACCACTTGTTTTACCCTGGGCCAGGCTAGGGGAAAGAAGAGATTCATGGAAGGGAGAAACACAAGTCTTGTGGCAAACTGGGATCATCCCTGTCAAAGCAGCAGTTTTACCTCTCACAGTGAATGCCTGCAGAGTAAGAAATCTTAAGGTTGTGAGAGTTAACAATACTGTCATCTGATTGTATCAGATAGATTCAAGATGTACAGAAACAGCAACTGAAAAGATACTTTACCATGTAGCTCCAAATATGTATATTTCAATTCACTCACAGCTCATGTTTACTTAGAGCTCTGTGGCACAGAAAGACTTCTGCGCCCTCTAAATATCCTCCCTTGATGGATACATGCGTCCTAACCTTAAGATTATGCAGGTCCAAGAGAAGGAGGAGGACCAAAGCAGGGGAGCTGACTCCAATAGGTTTTCAGATGCTTAGTTCCTGCTTACATCCTGCTGGGGGTACACCCTTCTCATCCTTCTTTGTGCAAGAAATACGTGGGCAGGGGAAAGGTATCCTAGGGCTCCCTCCATCTGCAAACTGTGTGTTCTCTTAAACTGAGCCACGCTATGATTAGTCTGAGACTGGTTTCAATTTCTCATGATATGGTCATTGTAAGTGGACAGTTAGAAAACAGCCTTCTGGTTGTCTGGGGAAAAAAAAGAAATCACCAAGGACCTGCTGTGGGTTAATGTGCATGGGGTTTTTCCAAAACAGAGAACCCTGCTTGAGGTCTAGTCAGTCGTATTCCAGTAGAAGTGGTACTTGGTGGGCAAGCTATAAGAAAGCCCGGAGAGAGATGACCGAGGCTGGCAGCCCCAGTTCCTGAATGAAGTTATGGTGTTAATTTGTTGCAAGCCATGTTTCCATCCCTGTATTTTGGCTGCCCAAGGAGAGAAACTGGAAATTCAAGGTTGTCTCAAGATTATCTCCAGCAAGGAGGAACAGCCTTTTTATCCTGGGCAGATCCTGGCCACAAAAGGGACTGAGAATCTTTTATAGAATGTTTTTCAAGGCCCAGGCCAAAGTCCTTTGAAGTCTTCCTTGCAAAGCAAATGAAAAGATCCGGTAGTCAAAATGTCAATGAACAAATGAAACAATCTAGGCATGTAAAATCAAATTGTCAAAGTTCCTCACACTTCCCTATACCATCTTCCAGTACAAACTGTCCCTCATTCAGGGATTCTTGTCAATCAGTTCTTACCTGAAGCCAATTTGACCCTGGAATTCCAAGGGAGATTTCCTCCAAATCGTCAGAATTTCAAATCACCTCCCACCCCTTCTTTCTCTTCAAACGTTTATAAAGAAACTCAACTCTTCCCAATCCCATTCCAACCTCCAGTTTTTACCATATGGGATGTGAGGGCTCTGTTCAGGATTAAGCTTGTTACAACCCAAGTGTTTGTTGTTCTGAACAGGCAAGCTCTGGAAAGTACGTTGTGTCTGATGTAGAGTCATCCATCTTCTCATAATTGTGATGGGCTGTGACTTAGTAAAGATTTTAGATTTAAAGCATGATCTTTTGAAACCCACCACTCCATAGCAGTGGAAGCGTTTCTGGGAAGTTCAGTAAATCCTCTGGGACATCACCATGTATGTATGTATGTATGTGTATATACACACACACACACATGCACACACATATATAAAATATGTATAGATAAATAGATCTGTCTCTTTATATAAAGGGTATGTGTATGCATATAGATACACACATTCATATGTACAACCACACACACCCACACCCACACCCATACACAGAGTCTTTTGAGTCCCTTTCGTACTCATTTTTATAACATTGATTCCCACCCATTTCAGGGTATGGGCAGCAAAGAGTGGGTAAACTGCACCACATCTTCTATTTTACAAACAATGGGCTAGTTAAGAGGCAGGAAAAATCTGCCCAGTACTTTTCCGACTCACTTGAATCTCCCAGTACAAAGGCCATTGGTAGTTTTTTTTTGTGTGTGTATAAAATAAAAAATAATCAACACTATCCAGTTCCCTAAAAACATCTACTTATCTGATTGTCAGGCCAGAGTTAGAGGTGGCGTACAAAATTCTGGGGCAGCTGAGTTGGGAGTGAGAGTAAAGAGGAGATGGACACTAATTATATGTCAACACCGCATCAACTCAGAGGAAAAAACAAAACGAGGAAGCCACAGAAAGCTGTCTCCTCAACCCCAAAGATGTATCAGGTAAGTCTGCAAATAAGTATCATGATACTCAAAAAACCAAAGCTAGAAATCTTTCATAGGACTTACATGCTAACACCCATTTTCTGCCAGCTACTGCCTTACTGGACTCCCACAGGAGAGACAATATGGGTGCTGTATATTCAATCTGAGAACTGGAACTAGCCTGCACGTTATTCATCTTTAACCAGCAATTCCACAGTTCTTAACTCTGGAGCCCAAGAAAAGATAAGGGGTTAAGAGAGATATGATAAGACACCTCATCAGAACTGAGGATAAATTTAGGTGAGCACTTGTACCCTACTCTAACTGGGGCCTAGAATCAGAAAAGTATAGTTTTTCCTTCTTCCTGACTGGTGAAGCCAGCTTTAGCTTGTCATTCTTCTTTTTGTTGTGCCACAGTTTCTAACTTTTGTTCTCGTGAGCGGTTCTCCTCATTCTTCACAGGGAGGCAGTGATTACCATCATGACACCCACTGCTGGCTCTGGGTAAGGCACACTGTGATGGAGCTGGAAGATGATGATCACTCTTCTCTTCCTTGGTCAATGTGCTGTTGTTTCCGTTTACCTGGGAGCGAGAGTGCCCTTGACGAAGCTCCAGGGATTTAGAAGTTCCATCTGAAGAGCCCTGTCAAGAGCAGAGACAGACACTCAGTGGAAAGGATAATGCCAAACTGGCTGGCCCTTCTCAAGCTTATACTCTTTCTTTTTAATATAGGAAACCTTTACTCAATCCTTTAAAACAAGCAAAAAGAAAATGAAAAGTGGAAACCAGTGAGACTTTTATCTATCACCAACGTGTATATGAGTAACAGTAACTGAATCTTTAGTGAAAAGAATCTAATTTTCTTTGACTCTGCATAATCTGACTACAGTTAACTATTTCTCACAGTCTCATCACCTGACCTACTCATAGTGTATCTTCCTTTAGGCACAACTGAAAAAAACAAAAATTTAAAGGGTGCTATCACAGTATACTCTCAAAAAAAAAAGAAAAGAAGTGGAGGTAGGGGAGTTACTTATAATATTATAAAAGGTGATATCCACTAGTTTAGAAAAATGAATGACTTCTGAAAATTAATTTTTTATTTTATAAGGCCAACTTTAACGGTTAACTTTAGATAAATCTAAACAGCACAAAGAACTCATAAATCCTAAAAGATTTCACAACCAAAATGGACGCTATTTGACTCCACACCAAAACAGAGCAAAGCGCAAGTCCTTCCTCGGCTCTCCTTTAAAGCAAACCGCAGGTTATGATTCTTACCCAGACCTTTGCTTGGCTATTAGTAGGGGAAATATCACTTTTGTGCATCACCGAGTAGAAACATCATTAGAAAAGGCAACTTCACTGCTACAGATTGGGAAGGGTAGGAGAAAAGTCAAGGGGAAATTGCAGAATGGAAAAGGGTAAGGAAAAAGAAAAAAATATCCACAGGAAAACTTAGAAATTAAATTCTGAGCTCCAAATTGAAGATCCATGGAAACTTTGACAGAGTTGTATACTCAAAGTAGGAAATGAGACTATTACCAGTTTTCTGACTTTTGGCAAAAGAATACATGGGAAAGAATAGGAAAAAGGTAAGGAAATAAGATGCAACAACAACAAAAAAATCACCCACATTAACGTTGTACCAAACATATTTGTCATACATTCTGAGCTGGTGAATATTTGTAGCTGACATTAATAGTCTTATGAATATTACTAGAAACATAAGCTATAATTAATTAGAAAAGTAATATAGAATAGATTTTTGGTCACTTCAGGCTCTTTAAATTATTGATGACAAAGCAGTTATTGAATTTTTCTCATGACAGTATCTATAAATTAGGCAAAGGAACTACATGTAAGACAGGAAGCTGAGTCCAGGTACCTTATTAACTCAATTCTTCTACCCCTGTCTGGAGACCTCTTGAAAACAGAATCAGCCAGAATATTTATATTCCTCACTATAATAAAATCCCTGGCCAGGTGTGGTGGCGCATGCCTGTAATCCCAGCACCAGGGAGGATGAGGCAGGAGGATCGTTGAGAGTTCAAGGCCAGCCTGGGCTACAAAGTGAGCTTAAGGCCAGCCTGAACTGCAGAGTGAGACCCTGTGTCAAGACAAAAAAAAAAGATACAGGCCAATAATTTTCCCTTTTATAGTTACACAGAAAAATGAAAGCTCTCAAGACTCTGTGAGACATAACAAAAGTTTCTTTCCTTGTCCCGATAATATATTTAAATTTTTAATTGAGAGTTTACATTTTTAAAAATCCAAAAAGTGAACACATGAGTGTGAAAAAGGAAAAACATATGTATCAACTGAAAAAATGCCTCACCTTCATTTGGTGCTACCTCCAAATCTAGCATTTTACCACAATAGCTGGGCTCATGTGAAGCAACCCTTAAAATATACCATATATATTTTAAATTTAAATAAAAACATTTGAATCCCAAGCCAGTGTGTGTATATCAAATCCTTGACCTGCCTGGCCTGTAGGGCACAAACTCAGTGTGAAACAGTTTATAAACACAGTGCCTTGACTGGGCAAGTTAAATAACTGCTAGTCAGAAGTGCTCTGTTTGGACTCTCCCATTGGTCGGCGATGGCAGGACTGTATTACCCTTCTACCCACCTCCCATTTGTCGCAGCTGATATGATGGACACAGAGCTTAGACTGAGGCTGTTACGATCTCAGTAGGAGTTAAGGGTTAGAAATATAAGAAATGAGAAAATTATAAACTTCAGCTTTTACACAACCAAAGCAATACAGAAACATTATATAACCAGTATTTTCTGATTTAATAGTATAATCCAGAAGGGAATTGAAAATATAAGGCAAATATAGGACTGGAGAGAGACTGGCTATAAAAAACAATCTACAGTAAATGTTTTACTCACTCAGGCATTAGAATATGTGCAGCATAACTAAATAGTAAAATAAAATTTTCCTTATTATTTTTTCAACATTTTCATGAGGAAACATTTTTATTCTTTTTAAGTACTAGGGATTGAATTTAGGGCTTTTGATACTGAACTACATCTTCCGGTTTTAGTTTTTATTTTGGGACAGGGTCTCACTAAGTCATTCAGGCTGGGCTCCAATTTGCAATCCTTCTGCCTCAGCTTCTGAGAGTGCTGGGATTACAGGCATGCACAACTACACCCAGTTATAAAGAGGAATTTTTTCTTTTAAAAAAGAAATGGCTGGGCATGGTGGCACACATTTGTAATCCCAGCACTCAGCAGGCTGAGGCAGGAGGATCGTTGTGAGTTTGACACCAGCCTGGGCTACAAAGTGAGCTCAAGGCCAGCCTGAACTGCACTACGAGACCCTGTCTCAAAAAGACAAATATATATATATATATATATATATATATATTTTTTTTTTTTTTTTTTTTTTTTTTTTTGGTGCTGAGGACCAAACTGAGGGCTTCACACTTGGTAGGCAAGTGTTCTGCCACTGACCTAAACCCCCATCCTCATGAAGAAGCTTTTTAAATGCTAGAAATCACAGTCTATGAAAATTGACTTCAAAGTATTTACTATGTATTTATTCTAGTAATTCTGATAAACTAACCTTAATATTCAGTTGGCATTTGCCAAATCTCTTTGAGAGCCAGAGATCTAGTATATAGGAATTTTATTTTATACTTTTATGTTTTGAGAGTAAAGGAAAAATACATACTAAAATAATATATCTCTGTTCATTTTATGTTCAAATCAAATGTTACAGTTTTAAAACATGGTTGATTTTCCTATGATTCCAGCAAGTTTAAATTAGAAAGCAAAACACCAAATTCCCAACTGTAACCACATATCAATTGTGTATTTTCAATGCTAGCAGCTTACTGTATAATTTTCTCCCCAAATTAACTGTCATATAAATCAAATCAAACCATGTAAACAATGGATCCTCTTCTGATTACAGTAAGAAAATCCAGAAGATCCTTGCTGTGCAAATGTGGAACTCAAAATTTCAAAGTCATAAGGAAAATATAATCTACCCATGAAGCTGGTGACTTAGAAAGGAACAAATTCTGAAAAATAGCCCTGAGAAAATTTAGCCTGCTGTACATTTTCTAATTATTTAGTTTATAGATGTCTCTCTAAGCATCACAGAAGTCTCAGAAATGCTGGGGCTTTTTGTCTGGTTTATTCCATACAATGGTGAGTTGGGAAGGCTTGGAGGTAAAGAATTGTATCCTGGGTATGTAATAATACTGAAATACAACAGAAAGCTTATTAAGATCATAGAATTAATCAAAGCCCAGGATCCAAGGCATTCCAAGTTATTAAATAAAGTTCACTAACAAAAAACAAATTTATCTGAATTGCTTGTAGATACTGACAATTTTCATTTCCACATTCCCTGCTGCCACAATATTCTTGGGTTTTGTATCTTTGGTTCCAGTGTAGGAAGCAACAATGCCACATGACCAAGGAGATTACTGGTTATAATCATTTCTTTTGTATTTCCCATCTACCTTCAATTCATCATCCAAATTTCCTCCTGATGAAATGTAGGCAGTAATATTGCTGAAGGTGCAGAAGGAGGTAGAGAGGTAACCTTTCTTATAGTTGGGCCATTATTTCCTTTTGTATATGATGTAGCTCATCTAGACTAGAATGGGGCTGGGGAGGAGGAGGAGACAGGCTATAAGGAGGCTCTTTGGGGCGTGCAGGTCTGATCTGAGCTGGATGAAGAGGTCCTAGACAGTAACCTTCCACCTGTTGGCTTCCTTCTCTAGATTTTGGTATGTAAGATGGTTAATTCCTACAGGTGCAATCTCAATG
>PVLD010027575.1:0-14384 GCA_004027595.1 Dinomys branickii | reverse complement strand
ATGCAGCCGGAAATGAGGTAGGAGAGTGAAGGGGACTGGCCCAAGGTCACGCAGAAACTGGGCAGGAAACCAGATTTCCCCAGCACGGCTGAGAAGCCCTAGGATCCCTGCATGCAGATGTGAGGCAGGCTCCATTGGGAGCAGCTTTTTGTTCTATTCCCAGCAGCCCTCTCTACTTCAGCCTGAACCGCCCTCCTTGGCCTCAGTTTCCCCCTTTGTCGACAGTGGAGTCTGTCTAGGCCGCAGTTCTCAGCTCTGTCTCTGCTTCTGCCCTGCCTTTTCTCTGAGGGGCCTTCAGCTTCCTTCCCGGCTCATCCGGGCCTCAGCTGGCCAGGACTCCTGTGTGTGCTGGTGACCGGGGTCTGCATTCCGGGCCACAGCAGCCTTCCTGATGGCCCCCGGGTGGGGGTGCGACCTGTGCACATCCCTGTGCTGCCTGACCCCTCGCATGTTCCTGTCTGGTTATCAGCGTCCTGCGACCTCTCCCATGCAGGTGTAGCAGGCAGGCTGCCCAGAGGCTGGGGCAGAGCAGAAGAGGAATCTGGCTGGCTCAGGCCTTCCCAAGGTGCTGTGCTATAGGATCCAGCGTGGAAAGCTGCAGAGGAGCCCCTGGGGTAGAGCTTTCTGATGGGAGCTAAGGCAGGTAGCACCAGCGGCTGGGCAGCCTCCTGGGGGCCTAGCAGCTTACTCCCCATCTCCAGGGTCTCCACTGCTCCTCTGCCTGTCTGCTGCCCGGCCCTCCTTGCTGTGCTCTCTTGCCCTAGTTCTGCCCCTCAAGGATCCTGTCTGACGTCTCCCATTCCCTTATCCCCACCACCAGTAGAGCCCTGGGTGCCAGGCCACAGGAGAGCCTGGGCTGCCTGCCTGTGTAGGTCACGTGTCTGCCCCATCCAATCCGTACCATCTGGCTGGTGTGGGTGGGACCTCTGCAGCTGGAGTGGCACAAGGACTTGGCAGCACCCTGGGTGACAGGGCAGTATCTGGGGCTGTTGGGCAAGGCTTCCTGGGAGAGGGGCAGTCAGGCTTGATCTTGAAGGAGAAGCAGGATGTCAGTGCATGGTGAACATTCTGTTCACACCCAGGGAATGGCCCATCTAGAGGGTCACTTGTGCAGATCTGGGAGGGTCTGGTTTGGAGGAGGCACAGAAGGTGGGAGTCTGGGGAAGCGATGGGGCTGTGGGTGCCTGAGACTGCGATGTGGGTTGCTCTCCTGGGAGTGAGACCCCCCGTGTCTGGCTCTGCACTCCTTGTCTGGTGGCTGCAGGTAGCTTCCTTCTTGGACTCTTTTTCCTAGTTTAACATTTCGTGGACAAGGTTATGGCAGAACCAGGATTCCTCCCTCAAGGAAGCCCAGTGCAGAGGGACCCCGAAGGTCAGCATGGGCCCCAAGGGACCAGCTGGCTTTGCTTGGCCTGTGTTCTACACACGGATTGGCCTTGCCCAGAACCTACACTTTAAGCGCTGGAGTCCGTTTCAGTGGTTGGGTGGCAGTGTGTCTCCGGGGTTCCCAGAACCTCTCCTCACCCTGTCTCTGCTAGAGACAGCCTTTGATGACTGGCCTGGGAATGTCACAAGGCTGGGAGATATGGCCTAGCCAAGAGAAGCCCTGCCAGGTCCCTAAAGGGTTTCCACAGGCAGATACACGAGGGGAGTGTTGCGTGGTGGAATTCCACAGAGAGCCGGTGAAGTCTGCCCCAGGGACTGAGGCCCAGTTGCTCCAGCATCTGCTTGGAGGACTTAGGCGACTTCACATGAGCCAGCAGTGGGAGAAGCAGGTGCCAGAGATCTGGTGCAAGCTCTTGGTGCATGAACTGGTGATGTTGGTCTTGCTGAGCTTAGAACGAAGCCCAAGGGAAAATGTTGGCAAACTGGTGCGTCTCCCGGACGGGAGTGGGCAGTGCCCAGGCTGCAGAGCCAAGCAGGGGCAGGAGGGTGAACGACATTAGCTGTGAGGGAGCTTGCTGCTTTTTCTCAGGGCTCTGAAGGTCTTTACCGCAAAAGACAAAGTGCACCTGATACAGGTGACTTCTGAAGACGGCTCTAGTCTGAAGAGCGGAGGACCCGGAAACAATTCTCAGCTCAAAGGAGGAAGAAGTTTCTAGGTTACCGTCTCCTAGTGGTCGCTGTGTAGGTCTCAATGCCAGCAGCAATGCCAGGAAAGGATGGTGCTTTGGCACGTGTCTTGCACATCCAAGTATCCGACAAACTCTTGGCTCAAAAGACTCCCAATATATGTGACAGGCCCTTGCTTTGGAGCTAGCAGTATTGCTGGGAATGTTGACTCAGATAAAATTACATAGAGGGAACTGGGCAGAGAGCATGATGAAGTGCAAGTGGGTTCTATCTCTCTGTGTGAAACTGGTCTCCGTTAAAGCTGCCAGGCTGCTGGGTAGCCAGTGAGCTGCCTGTCCTTGGGGGAGAGCAATGGAGAGTGGATCACCTTGGGCGGGATTCCAGTTTCGGGTATGGGGAGGGGCTTGGGTGTGAGCGCTTGACCTCTGCGGTTCCTTCGAGCCCAGAGTGCCTTGGCAGAGAAAAACATCCGCAGAACTCTAAGTGGCACACAAGGTCACTGAGGACAGAGCAGAAATCCGAATATAGCTGGCGGGAGGAAGGCGGCAGCGGGCGAGGGGAAAGTAGGTCCTCGGAACAAATGAGGTGGGGCACAGAACTAACGAGGCTGGAAAAGGGCTGAGCTCAGGGACTCATTTTTAAAATCTATCACTTAGCAAGAAAAATGAGGGACAGAAATTTGGGCAATGGAAACACCGTGGGGATCATGGCAGTAGCTGTCGATGGCTGCCCAGTCGCTCTTTCAGAGAATGAGGGATTCAGGTCCCCTGATGTGCACCGGCCATTGCACGCCACCCCACCGGGAAGACAGGAGTTGCCCGATGCGATGCTGGTGACAGCAGTGGGAGTGGCCCTCCCTGACCGTGCCTCCAGGGCTGCCCAGCCCTGTAGCTGGCCGTTCTGCCCCCGTGCCCAGGCCTTCCCTCTGACTCCCTCATCCAGCCCTCTCTCACCTATATGCACCCTGGCTCCCCACTCTGCTCCTTTGGGCCCTTCTGTGTCAGTCCTCACCTCTGCAGACAGCCTTCTCTGATGTGCTCTTGTCCACCCCTTGGCCCCCTGTTCTGGAGGCTTGGGGGCCACTTCGCCCCCTCAGTGCTTGGATGGAGGCGCACTTTCAGGAGGTCAAGCAGTGCATCTGTAGGAGGCGTGTTCTGGATGCCTCCAAGGCTCCTTTTGGGCCACTCTGGTGCCAGGGATGATAGGGGCTCCTAGTGTCACTTCCTGGGCTCTGCCCGTTTCTCACTGGGAATAGTAGAGGCCCTGCCTACCTGCTCTCCCCCAGGGCAGTTGGCCTTGTCCATGCTGTGCTCTCTGTGACCAAGAGCTGCCTGGGGACAGAGGTTGGGTTAGATTCTTCTCCAGTCTGCCCCAGGCCCCTGTCTGACACCATGGGCATGTGGAAAGGATGGAATGGATGGATGGATGGATGGACAGATGGATGAGCAGAGGATGGGTTGTGTGTGCCTGCATGCCCTCTGGCAAAGGATGCAGTTAGCTATGCAGGAATGATTCTATCCTTCACTGGGTGGTAAGGTGAGAGGAGGAGGAGGAAATGGAAGGTGGAGAAGGTGGAGGGAGGGGAGGAGTCAGGTGCTTCTTGCTCAGACCAGAGCTGCTCAGTCTCTGGAGAAGAGGAAGGCCCTGTCCTACACCATCCCAGGGCAAGGTCTGGCCTTGGCTCTCAGCTCTCAGCCAGACTGTCCAAGATCTTGTGTTGGGGGGCCATTCAAAGAGTCTGTCTTGGACCTGAGGAGGTGGGAAAGGGCCTGCACTTGAACCTTGGGGCCCTGCTTATTGTGTGGGGCAGGGGACTGCTGCCACCAGCCTGTGCTCCAGCCAGAGGAGCAGCCTGTGTAGCCCTCTGGAGGTGCAGTCTCAAGGCCCAGCCACCCGTGTTCTGTGCCCAATGGGTACAGGTGCTGTGGCCCTGGGTCCTGGTGTGCAGCAGTTCCAAGCTGAGACAAGCCCCTCTAGGCACTGCCCCACTGCAGCCCAGGTCCAAGAGGAAGGGGAAGGGGCTGGAGTCCAGGAGCTGGGGTGCAAGCCCCAAACATGTGCTTATCCACCAGAGACCTGGCTGCAGATGGTCCTGCCTTGGCAACCAGGCCGGCATCTCCTGGGGATCTGAGGATGCTGAATTTGGCGAAGTCCAATTTGGAAAACTTTAAGTGGTCTCTTGGTCCAGGCTCTGAGACTCCTCCCACGTTGCCTCCTTACCTAGTTGGGTCCGCCAGTGCCACCGTTGTGGTAGAGAAGGACTTGGAGGCTCAGAGAGAGAAGGGGAGCCATCCAATATCATAGCACAGGAGGACAGAAAAGAAAGAGCCCTCATGCCCCAAGCTTCCTCAAGGCGGTGGTGTGACTCTCAGTTGCAGCTCCTTGAGCTGTGGGGGAACCTGAAACCTAGAGGCCACTTCACACCTCCTTGCCTGGTAACTGCCAGACTGATTCTGGATCCCAAGCTTCAGCAAGACCCCAAAATCAATGCCCTCCATTCCTAGCTCCTGACTCAGAGGCATTCTTAAAGCCGCTGCTGTCCTGGCTGCTCTGACTGAACCCTCTTGTGGTTCCAAAGCCTGCCCAGGGCTGTTGGGCTGGGACCCCTTCCAGAGCAATCATGTAGGAAGGATTGCATGCAAAGGGCAGAGTGGCAGGCTGGAGAGCATGATGAGAGGGACATTGAGGTGGCTGTCATTCTCACGTCCCTACACTGCCCAGATGCCCCCAGGTCTTTACTCCCACCACTGGAAAGCCATTCCTTTGGGTGAAATCATGCTGACAGTCCCAGCTTCCAAAAAGAAGGAAGGCTCACTTGCCTGTAATATGCCATCTCCTGTGGAGGGAGCGCAAGAATCCTGAGGAATCAGAAGAGCTCTGCAAGTGGCGGGGAGGAGCAGGCAGACGTCAGCAGGCCGTGGGGAAGGGAGCAGCCCCTTGGGTTGACATGGCCTTTGGTTCATTTTCCCCAAGGCATCTTGAATAAAAGCCCAGAAACAGACCCTGGTGATGGCCACAGGTGTGAGAGTCACCGGGATCCAGGGCACAGTTACCTGGGACACACGGCTGGTCTGGGGAGGCAGGGAGCCCACCTTGGGTAGGGTGAGGGTTTTGTCTTTGTGGGTGTGTAAGCAGAGATGGGAAGGATTTCAGGCAAAGGAATTTGGGGCATCACGTCCTTGGGACTCTGCTGCTGGAGGCAGCTCTGTGGCTGGGACAGGAGGACAGGGACTCCGAGTATTATAAGAAGTACAACAGGCAACTGCATTTTTTAGGATGTTCAGTGGCTCATACAGACCAGGGCTGTGGCTTGGGTCTGCACCTTCACTCCCATTTTCTGCTACCTCCCACCCTGCCCTCCAGAAGAGGCCAGGCTCTGCTGGAGTCTTCAGTTTAAGGGATGGAGGGGACTTCAGGAGAGCTAAAAGAGGCAGCTACCTCCTCCAAGAGCACCTGAGGGCACGCACTCCACAATTGCAGGACATTAAGGCAGAGGATCCCATGACCTGCTGACATTCTGGGCCAGGGCACTGGGCCTGGCCTCTCTGACCTCCTGTCGGGCTCAGAGTCCCCCATGTGTGGGAGGCACTGGCGGGCAGCTCTGCTGCTGTCCAGCCAGCTCCTGTCCAGGCTGTTCCTCTGCGGCTGCAGAAATGTGAGCTGGGGGCCAGGTCGCTGTGGGTTAACATGTGCTTGGGGACAGGATGACATCACTGCTCATCTCTGCCCCTCTCTACAGATTGATTGTTAAGGCAGCACTCAGTGTTCCCACAGCCAGCAACAACAGCTTCTTCCCGGTGCACACAGCACAGAGAGATCCTGGGTCGGCTCCCCACCCCCACTACCCATGACAGCTCCATGACGTCTGTGTGTGTGTGTGTGTGTGTGTGTGTGTGTGTGTGCGTGCAAGCGCACGTGGAGGGAGTGAGGCAGTTACTGCGAAACTCAGCTGTGGGCCCCACAGGAGCAGGGGTTGTGTCTGTTTTGCCAGCCTGGGCCTGCCACGAGGTAGGTACTCAGTATTGAGAGAAGCCTGAGAGGAGTTAGGAACTGCTGCCCCCTCACCCTAGGAAAACAATGATAGAAAACCTCTTCCTGCCCAGAAGGAGAAAGGGGAGTCTCTTGGGGGGGGGCTATCTCTGTCCTTGCTTGGTCATACCTTCGCTGTATGGAGCATCCCGCTATCCGCTCAGAACTGAGGTGACATTAGCCATTCCCAGAGATCTGTGCACAGAGACAGCCAGCCACTCACCTTTGCTGTGTGGCCCTTGGTGAGTGGCTGGATGTCTCTGTGCACAGATCTCTGAGAGTGGCTAATGTCAGTTCTGAGTGGATGGCGGGGTGCTTCTTTCTGTGCACAGTGTCCAAAGTGAGAACTCCCAGGGAATCATGGTCTCTGCTACTCCCAGAACAGATCTGTCCCATGGCTGGTGTTGGGATGCCAGGGTGTGCTGGGCTGGGCCTGGCCAGGGGCTGAGATTGGGGCTAGTTTGGGGAATGGCTAGGGCTCCCCTGTGGCTCCTCCGTAAAGAACTGGGGCTGGCAGAGGCGTCAGAGGATGCCCTCAGATCAGGACCAGCTGAGACTGTCCCTTCAAAGGGGGCAGCTGGGAATGCAGTACTGGCTGGGCCTCACTTACCTTCCATGCCGGTCACCGAAGTGGGTGGATCTTGGAGGCTTTTGAGGCTGACTGACATGTGAGTGTCCTCTTTGTCCTCAAGGTGTCATGGGGAAGGTCCAGCACCCATTTCATGCTGTGTGTGTTATACAGGGAAGCACAGGAGGACTGACCAGCCAGCACTGACTCTGGCAGCTGGAGGAAGAGATTGTCCCCATTCCCACCTGTGCACAGCACTCTGTAGTTTATAAAACTTTCTATTCAGCATCTTTTAATCTTCATCACAGCTCTGAGAAACAGGTGTGACAAGAATTGATGCCCATTACACAGATGAGTAAAACAGAGGTCCACAGAAGAAACTTGTCCAGGAATGCTCTGGAGCTGGAAGCAAAGGTGGGAGCAACCTCTAGAGCTCTTGACCTCCCACTTGGTACACCACCCTGCAGTTGTATGCCCGCTCCTCTGTCCCCAGGCCGGCCCTGGGAACTCACATCCATAGCTTTACTGCCCACGATGCCCCACACAGGTTAACAAGCTGATTCTGTCCTGCAACCCTTGCCAAGTCTGTCCAAGTCACTTCAGTCATCAGCAAGTTACACTGCTGACATTAGAACTGCATAAAATTAATTTATTTAGTTAAAGGAGGTGTTAATTAAGAGTTCTCATTTATTGTGTCTTTGCAGACAGCTCTTGGGGGCTTCTGAGTTGTCAGCACTGGTGACAGCAAAAGCTAATGGCATCACAAGTTACTAATAGGGCAGTTCTGTGAGGGAGGGCTGGGTCGGGGGGTGGGGCAGAAGATAGGGAATGGGTGATGCCCTATTCCCTGCCCCTCCTTGCCCCTCAAGGGGTCTCTTTTGCAAACTGACTCAATTGCAGGTGTATTTTGGGAGGGATCTGGGGTCCACTGCCAGGCCCTGTGGTGCTTAGGGTTTTTTTGAGGTGAGGATGGTGGTAAATGGACTGTGAGCTTGAAGGAGATCTTGCTGGATAAGGACCCGCTCTGTCCTGTGCTGGCCACATCCTCCAGGACGTGTGCTTGTCTGGAGAGTGTGGGTTCTCACGCATGAGGCTCATTCTTTGCTTGCTTGCTGCCCACACCTACCCCTGAGCAAATCTTGGGGGGCAGGTTGTGACTGGTTTAGCCATGGATTTTCAAGCTTGGTGCAGAGTTCAGAGTTTTGCTGGAGGTCGGAATGAATGAGGGGTCCCCTGTCCCCCAGTTAGTGTCCAGGTCTGGTTTTACTTGCTAGAACTTGGGGTCTAGGATGGTGTTGGTGGGAGAGAGAGAGCAAGTGATTCCAGGGCCCCCCTAGTCCTTCAACCCTGTAGACTCTGGGATGCACAGGTCTCTGAGGATGAGACAGATGGAAGGCTTGCCAGGTAGGGAGGTGGGTAGGGAAGCCTCAGTACACTGCACTGGGATCAACCACAGAGCAGGGTGGAGACAGAAGAAATTTTAAACAACTATTAGCTAAACAACAATGGCCACTTATGACAATGACAAGAACATAGGCAAGGGCTGGGGCTTGCAGCTCTGTCCCTGACAGTCTCTCCCTGACCTTGGCACGATGACTGCTCTCTGTGCTCTAGTTTGTCCATCTATGGAATGGAGTGGCTGGGATGACATTGGCCAAAGTTCCTCTTGTATCTGATGTATTCCACGTCCCCACGCCCTGCCTCCCCAAGGGACTGCCGTCTACGGGGAGCAGAGTCCATGCTCTAGGCAGTGTGCCGGGTCCCTTGTGATTACTGTCCTGAGTGCCTACAACTTCTCTGGGAAAGATCTAGTCTTGATCCCCCATTACAACTTGGAAAACCAAGGTTCATATGGGAAAACAGGGAAAGTAATTTTCTGAAGCACCCCAGCCAGCTGGATTTAAACCCAGGTGCTCTTCCCAGAGTATCAGCCATCTCCGTTGGTTATCTGGGCTGGGGTGGGAGTAGAGGAGACTTGGTTTAGATGTTGGCTGACTGACCAGGCTGTGGGGTGGGGCACAGAGCACCCCACTGGCCTTTCTGGGCCCAGCTGTCAGAGCCTAAAGCCACAGTGGAACCAAGCATACCTCACACCATGTGCCCAGAGGCTCCCTGCCTGCGTCTCTTCTCTCACATCAGAGAAAGGTGTTTAGTTAGTCTACAGATTTTAGAGAGTTGGCTTGCAACTGAAAAGATGAACTGGACTGGCCTTTGCCTCCAAAGAGCTGACCATGTTGGGAGAGATGACCCCAGTGGGCCCTATGGTGGTCACAGGGGCTGTGAAAGAGGCAAGCTCAGGCCAGATGGGGCTCTTTGGTGGCGGTGGATGTGGTCATTTCCCTTAAGGAAAAAGCTGTTGAGCTGAAAGTCTTGGAAGATGAACAGATATTTGATGGTAGAGGGGCAGTTGTGGGGTGGGCCTGCTAGTGGAGGGAGTGTGGGCAGAGCCCCAGAGGTGTGGGGATGGGGATGTGGGCAAAGACAAGACATGTAGGGCACCTCACACCAGCTGAGAGACAGGCTGAACACCATTCAGAAGGCACTGGGGAGCCATTTGAGCCAGAAATGTCAGATCATCTGCTTCACCCCAGCTCTGGGTCCTAAGGTCACTGCTGATAGCAGGGAGGGCTTGGCTGGGGTTCCTGCAGAAGCTACTGTGGGGGCGAGTGGAGCCTCGTTCTGTGGCAAAGCTCTGAGAGGGTACAGAGCACGCACTCGGCACTGTTCCATCCATGGAGCTAGGGAGTTGGGTTCATGGATCATCTCTCATCAGATGTGGGCTGAAGGCTGCTCCCAGGAGGCATTAATTCCTGGCCTTCCCTACATAGCAAAGTGCACCCCACATTCAAAGACTTCAGGCAAAGAGGGGAAGCTGCAGGCAGTTGGCAGTTGGGCCAGGGTGCCCTGAGATGGTAGGAGGGTGGGCAGAGCAGGGAGACTTCCCAAAGGAGGGTAGATGTTGGTCAGCTTCCATAGATCCTCAGTTCCAACCACCCGGATGAATGCAGCCTGAGGCCTGTAGCTGATGGAAGAATTGCTCCCATCTGCATCTTTGCCAAGGCCTGAGCTTAGGGGCCAGACCTAAAATGGGAGGGCTTGTAGAATTTGGTCCTAAGTTGGAGCTTTTGAGAAATGCAGATCTGAGTTCAAAGGCTGACTGCCACAGATAAGCTGTGTCCTTGGGCAAGTTAGTTATTATCCTTGAACTGCAATCTTCTTCTCTGACAAAAGGAGACATAATAGTACCTGTATGATGGGGTTGTTGTGATCAATAGATAAGATAAAGCAGTGAATCACTTAGCCTAGCCTTGGATATATTGTGTGCCCAACAAATGTTTATTATCATTATCATAATTTTATTATTATTCTTCTTCCAGAGATATATAAAAAAATCCAGGAGCTAGATGAAACCTTGAAAACAAAAACATTGCCAACTTATCAACCCAAAGAAATTTTCACTGGCTTGCTTTGCCCTTGAGAGTTGAAGGACAGGCTCATGTAGCATTTCTTGACTTTGTGAGCTCAAATTAAACCATAACAAGTGACTTGGTGAAGACCGCTTCTTTGTCTATGACACCTGCCTCTCTATCTTAGTCTGTTTTCTGCTGCTGTAACAGAATGCTACAGACTGGGTAATTTATAAAGAGCAGAAGTTTATTGAGCTCACAATTCAGGAGGCTGGGCAGTCCAACATCAGGGTACTGGTGTCTGGGGAGGGCTGCCTGGTTGCTTCATGGTGAAGTAAGGGGTGTCCCATGATGACACAGAGCATGTGGGCCCACTCAGGTCTCCTGTCTTCTTGTGAAACCGCTAACCCATCACGGGCCTCACTCTCACGACCTCACTGCTACAGTTTAGACCTACAATGTCTCCCCAAAGTCTCTTGCACTCTGAGCTGGGGCTCTGTAAGGTGCCTGCATCATGGGGGCCCACTGGTGAACGTACTCTTAGGAGGCGGGGCCTGATGAAAAGAGGTGGGCCATTGGGGTTGTGTCTCAGAAGGAGGTGTTCTTGCCCCCCCCAGCTCTTCCTCTTTTCTCTGCTTCTTGGTTGCCATGGGGTGAGCGGCTTTTCTCTATCATGACCTTGCCTTAGAGCCAGATAACTATGGACAAAACCCTCAGAAACCATGACCCAAATAAACCCTCCCCTCCTTTAAGATGTAGGATTAGACATTGGGCCCAGCAAGGAGAACGTGGCTGAGGCACTCATCTAACCCTCATTGCCTCCTGAAGACCCCTCATCCAAATGCCGGTGTAGGCATTTGGAGCTTAAGTTTCTAGCACATGAGCTTTGGGAGGATACATACGAACCATGGCACTCCCCATGAACTCAAAGGTCACCTCTAGACCTTATCTGGTCATTGTGGAGTGATCTTTGGCTTATCCTCAAGACAAACCTTCAGGCTGTCGAGCCGGGGAAGGGTCACTGGGCAAGGAGCCTTGATTTCAATTCAGGCTCTGAAGGGATCATCCGATTCTTACCCTGGAGTGTGATTAAGCCTCATAGTTTCAGTCTCTTCCTAGGGCTCTTATGAGGATCAAATAAGATCATAGGGAAAAGGGATCATGAATATAGAACTACTTTGAAAACTACAAATTACCCTCCAAAATCCTCACCAATGGCACAACGTTGGGATGAGTCAAGTGACTTGATTTCTGTTCCCAGGGCCTCTTCCAAAGTCTCTGAGTAGCCATGACACTAGAGAAGCCATACACGTCATTGTGCTTCATCAAGGATGCCTCAGGACGAGCAGAAGAAACAGTATACATAGAACCCTGGTCTTTGGAAGAAATGCTGGGAGTTCTTGCTCAAGGACGTCAGTAGGGGAAGGGGAGGAGAGGGAGAGAAGGCAGAAGACAATAGGGTTGATTGTTAATAAACCAGGAGTTGTGGAAGTTGCCTGAATCATTTTAACCACTTGGAGACAACTTTCTTCAGTTTCTTGTGGATGCAGGCACATCTCAGGTTGTGGTTAAAGGGTCTCCTGCTCACGTTCAGTTGGTGAGGCCCAGAGAAGCTGGATTTGACCAACTTGGCAAAACCAGTTGTCTCATAGAGGTCATGTGGCTTTCCTTTGTCTCTGACCACAGACTGGCTCTTGATTCCAGCCATACGGAATGCAGTTCTGAAACCCCATGTCCATGATCAGACTTGGTTGGTGTAATTACATGAAATCATCACAGGCCTGGGGCTGGAGGTCCAGAGAAGGATCTCTATTCACACATGCAGTTCTGAATCTAGAACCCATAATCTAGTGAACCTTTTCACTATTAATCACAGGAGGAAAGTCAGAGCCTTAGTGGGGGAAGCAGGGCAGAGTACATAGCCAAGATTGGGATGTGTAGGTGGGATGTATCCTCTAGAAGAGGCTAACAGTTCCTCACAATGTCACTGGGTGGACAGGACCAGGCTGATGATTGTACAGAATGGACAAATCCCCATATTTTTCCCGGGTCCCACTTAGAGCACAGTGGTCCACACTGAGGGCGTTTCTCTATAACTTCTTGATTGGAGAGAACTCAAATACAGGATGAGGATCTTATTACTATGTAGAACACTTCAGCTGTGAAAGAAAAACCCACACTGGGGATCCCAGAACTCAGACACGATTAGTTTGAGGCCAGAAAATTCAATGTTGAGCTCTTACTTAGATTCAGCTCTTCGTCTTAAATTTTAATCTAGATTCAGAGAACTGGTCAAACTGATTCTCTAGGATCTTATTTTATTTTTCAAAGCAAAATCCTCTCAAAGACTGACTCTGTTTGAGGTTTAAGTGAAAACCTCAAGTTTTGCAGCTTTTCCAGTTTTCCTTCAATGGTTCACATCCATTTAACACTCTGAGCCCAGAATGTGCTTTGTGAACAGAAATCCTTGGAGGCCACTATAGAAGAGCAAGGATCATCGCAGCTAGAGGTTTAGGGGAAGGGAAGTTGGGAGAGGAGAGGCAGGTGTGTAGAGGGGAGAGAGAGGGGGATTGGTAAACCAAGTGGGAAATTTGCTGGGCTAGGAGAGAGGGAGAAGAGAGAGTTGAGAGGAGAAAGATAAAAGACAGGAAAAAGTGCGGAGGGAAAGAGAAAGCAAAGTGAGATGTGAGGATAAGATGCTCAGGCATAGAGAGGAAGGCAGAGGAGAGGCAGAGGAAGAAGGGGGTGTGGGGGTGGTAAGGTGGAAAGAAGGGGGCAGTGGGGGTGGGGCCTGAGGGCCCCAAGATCCCAAGTCCTTTTCTTCACAAAGCATCTGCACAGCAGATAAATAAGTACAGCTGGGCTTTTTTCTCTCCTTAATTGACATCTTTGATTCTGTCCCCGCTTGACAAATCAGGCCACTTATTATTAGAGATGACAGGGATAAATATCACAAGCGTTGATTTTACATCTGGGCCCCCTGATAATAGAAGTCAACACACCAGCCCTCTCCCTACTGCTTCTCACTCCTCCCAGCCTCAGCACCGAAACTGAGTGACAAGGAGCTGTCCGTGGGTCTCATGGTGCTGAAACAGCTACAAACCTCTTCTTCAGAAGGCGCCGGGCTGGAGCTGTCCACGAGTTTTGGTGCTGAAAGTCCACTATAACCATCCTTCCTCCCATCTCCTGTAACGCCAAGGAGGAAGCCTGGGTGGCTGGAAGCTGTTTATGACTTATGAACTGCTCAAAGCAACTACTGTGCCCATGGCTGGAATGGGGAGGGTGCATTTCTTGTCCCATAAAACACAAATTTGCCACATCTGGTGGTGGTTCTGAAAAGCTGGATGACACTAACCATGTCCTTCCCACCCTCTGGGTCTCAGGATTCCCACCTGAGACATGAAGGGTTAGGTTAGATGTTCTCTCAAGGACTTCTAAGCTCAAGCCTTTTCTGTGCCCAAAGGCTTTTAATAAGTTCTTTCTGCTCACAGCACCAAGGTATCAGCCCTTGAAGGTCCATTGTGTCCTCTCTTCATATCCTTGTGCTGCTCCCATTCCAGTTAAATGAACCTACCTTCTAGTCCCAGACATACTCCTCTTTCTTGCCCCTGAGTCTTTCCATTCCTGTCGCCCTACTTCCACCTCTGACTCTCACTCCTAAACTCTGGGAAAATTGGCCATCTTGTCCCTTGGTGCATAATGTCCTAAATATGCCTCCAGCGTTTTATGCCAGTTTTGAGACCCGGCCCATGGCATAGCTATGATTCCCCTTGAAATGTTTCCCAGGGTCATGATCGTGCTCCAAGTCATGGTCGTGGTTCATTAGAGTTTCTTATGAGCGTTCAAGGGCATGGAAGAGTACTTGTTTGTTTTGACCCATCAATCTCTTTTAATAAAACCATGAATTGCTTTTTTCAAAAGCATCCTGTCTGTGAAGGATGTAGCATCATATTCTCAGACCCCCAAAGCTACTTCTGTGGAAACTCATATCAGAGATCAAAGAGCTTAAAGATGATCTAGCATCTAAACTGACTCTTCAGCACTGCACTACGGGCCTGCGGAGCCCGCTAAGACAAAGGGAATTTTATAAGACCAAACTTTTGGCAGACCCCCGGCGGCTCCCGACAGAGATCGGCTTGCTGGCGGCGGAGACGCCCGGCAATCCCGCGTTTCGCGCGTGTCGGGCGAGCCGCGTGGAGGGCACCGCCGGAAGCGGAGAGAGGGATTTGCTGGGCCCTGGCGCCCCGAGAGTACAGACGGCTCGATCCCTCCCGCCCCCCGACCCGGCGCAGTTCTCCGGCGACTCC